>JAECMU010101740.1:0-11862 GCA_016106625.1 Dracogyra subfuscus | reverse complement strand
CCCCCCCCCCCCCCCCAAGTTGATAATTTTTTGTTTGTTTGTTTGTTTAACGACGCACTTAACACATTATAATTATAGTTATAACGGCATCGGACATATGGTTATGTCGAGAAAAAAACCCAGTGGTTAGCTGACAGGTATCGATCCTAGACCGATCACGCATCAGGCGGGCACTGTACCACTGGGCTATGCTGCCCGCTCCCAAGTTGATAAATACCTCTTCATATACACTCACAGCACATAAAATGACTAGCAATATTAATAAATAGAACATGTAAGTACATATGCAACAGGAATGTTTGCAGTTACATGAATCAAAACCAGAAACATAGTTTTAATTAAAATAATTTGAAACCAATAGAAATATTCTGTGTTTAATATTTTCAAATCAATGGATATGATTCAGAAATAACTGTGGATTTGTTTGTGACAAAATTATTCAAATCCAAGAGAAATCTTTGTAGCTGAATTATTCAAAAGCAACTGGATGTTTGTAGAAACATAATTCAAATTCATCAGGAATGTCTGTTGCCAAATGATTCAAACACAATTGGATTAGTTTGAGGTAAAATGATTCAAATCCATTGGAAATGTCTGTTGCTAAATGATTCAAAAGAATCTGGAATTGTGTAGCAATATAATTCAAATCCACTGGAAATATTTGCAATCATTTAAAAGAAAATAATGTTAGCTTAATGGCACATTAACATGTTTCAACTATGTATATTTGGCAAATATTTTAACATAAAATGATCATGAAAAAGACAAGATGAAACATGCCACGGTTCGCCCCGTCCATTTACCAAATTAGCCAACAGCTAATTCTGATACAAAGTGGCTACAAGATTGAGTCTTTGGCTAATAAAATATTCCTTAAATTAATCACATTTTAGTAATTTTAAGGAAATACTCCTCATATTAGTAAATTGGCTAAATCAAAATGTGTTCCAATGTGAGTCCTGCATGCCACTGCTATACAGCCCAGTGGTACAGTGCCCGCCTGATGCGCGGTCGGTCTAGGATCGATCCCTGTCAGCTAACCACTGGGTTTTTTCTCTCGACATAACCATATGTCCGACGATGATATAACAGTAATTACAATGGGTTGAGTGCATCGTTAAACAAAACACTAACAACAATAACAGCCACTGCTATACAGTGACTCCTGATGAAAAGCAGCAAGTATCTCCTATATGAACTCTTCCATTGCCACATGAAAAAGGCAGAACATACAAAACCATGACTGTGCCAATTTTTATTTATTGATACATCGCATCAGATAATATTATTAAGGTTATTTTAAAAGCACCATACTACAGACAGGAGAGTACAAACCATAGCCTTTAACATTACAGTGACTAGCTGTGACATGCTGGTTTGAATGGGAAATAGTCCAATATGGCACCGACGGAAATCAGTGTAGATCAATCATGCATCAGGCATCATCAGGCTAAGTCTCACCACCTCCATATTTAAATCCAATGGAAAGGTTGTTTGATGTTTTTGGAGGGGTGTGTGTTGGGGGAGTGGGATTCAGTTTTTTCAATTCAAAAGTATTTTATCGCTCCAAACAACATTGATGATGTCTGGGTTGGGGGACCCCTTAATCCATTGGAAAATGTACAAGTTTGTGTAGCAATATTATTCAAAAGCAATACCAATTTCATTTATTGCACAGACTTGTTGCTGTGATGTGATGATCATGTATTTTATTACTCCCCAAAAGATTGGAAAAACCTTCATCCACTGACAAGCTTTACGTAGCAAAATTATTCAAAAGCAAGAACAGTTTGACTAATTGCAAAGACACTCAAAAGCAAGAACAGTTTGACTAATTGCAAAGACACTCAAAAGCAAGAACAGTTTGACTAATTGCAAAGACACTCAAAAGCAAGAACAGTTTGACTAATTGCAAAGACACATGTATACATTAATCTAATGGCTAAATAAGGAGTATTATTGGTAATACAGGTATAATCATGAAAAGTGGAAAGTTTGTGTAGCAAAATTATTCAAAACCAAGGACAGTTCTATTTATCACAAAGACTACTTATAGCTGTGATATGGAGATGTATTTCAAAACTCCCCAAAACACTGACAATGCCAAGGTTGGGAAAACCCTTCATCCATTGGCAAGTTTTATGTAGCAAATTATTCAAAAGCAGCAAGAGTTTCATTTATTGCAAAGACTACTTGTTGCTATGAAATGGTGATGATGGATGGCTGGGATTAGCACAGCCTATTTGTGCCGACATAGTGAATCACCGCCATGCAGCGTCCTGTCAGCTGCCAGCCTAATACTCTGTGACAATCCGTTAGGTCTTGTTTTAAGTGCACACTAGTCAAAACGGCTTGGGCAACACAAGATATTTACACTATTTCCTTGTATTCAGTCTGATAGATGAGTAAACTGAGGCTGTTAGAAGATAATGAATATGAACAGTATCGGTATGCGTTCTTTACAGAAAAAAAGAAGAAAGTCAAAGTTTTTTATGTTTAACGACAGCACTAGATCATATTGATTAATTAATCATCGGCTATTAGAAGGAAGATGTTTTATGCACTCAATACATTATAATTACAGTTTTATGGTGTCAGATAATGCAGGGCTTCTAGAATTTCTATAAAATCTACTAGCCATGGGATCAGTGATTTAAAAAATGTACTAGCCATGTTTAGAAATTCACTAGCCCTACTTTACTTTAAGTTACTACAATTTTACTGAATACTAGTAATGATCAGATATGTCAGCTAAAGAGGAAGATACAGCTTGAAAAGACTAAAATTGGGGGTGGGGGTTGGGGTGGGGGCAAGATACAAATCATATTTACAAAATAGACTTAACTGCAACATTTGAAACTCAAATTTCACTAGCCGTCGGGCATGGCAATAGTAGTTATTTACTAGCCCAACACTGAATATCACTAGCCATGGGAGTGGGGCTACCACAATCTAGAAGCCCTGGATATTGGTTATTAGGTGACAAACATTTGGTCATTCTGAAAGTTATCTTCAGAGGTAACCTGCTACTTTTGTCCTTCAGCAGCAAGGGATCTTTTATCTTTTTTTCCCACTGACAAAACAGCATATTTCACAGCCTTTTTGATATATACCGGGGCGAGACATAGCCCATTGGTAAAGCGCTTGCTTGATGTGTGGTCAGTTTGGGATCGATCACTGTCAGTGAGCCCATTGGACTATTTCTCACTCAAACCAGTACACCACAACTGGTACATCAAAGTCTGTGGTATCTACTATCTTGTTTATGGGATGGTGCATATAAAAGATCCCTTGCTGCTCATGAATCAAAAAGAGTAGCTCATGACATTTCCTCCCTCAATATCTGTGTGGTCCTTGACAATATGTCCGACATCAAGTAACCCTAAATAAAGTGTGTCATTAAATTAACCATTTTCTTCCTTCCTTGACATATACCATTCATGGGTCATTGTTAGGACAGCAAAAACAAATGGGAGTCTTCCGAGTGATTTTATCCCATGACCGAAGTTTCTCGGAAGAGTGCTCTAGACTCTAGGTAGATATGTCTAAAAGATAATGGTATAAACCTGAGATTAAGTCAGAACTGTTTAGCCACATACAAAATCTAATACAGTCTAATGGGTAAGAAGTGTTGGTTTTTTTGTGTGGTTTTTAACGACGCACTCAACACATTAGAATACGGTTATATCGGCGTCGGACACATGGTTATGTCGAGAAAAACCCCCAGTGGTTAGCTGACGGGGATCGATCCTAGACCGACCGCGCATCAGGCGGGCACTGTACCACTGGGCTATGCTGCCCGCGGATAAGAAACGGATGATGGTGTGACATAGTCCAATGGTAAAGCCATAGCCGAATGTGCAGACAGTCTAGGATCAAACCTCAGTGGTGGGTTCATTGAGCTATTTCTTGTTCCAGTCAGTGCTCGACAAATGGCTTAACAAACTCCATGGTATGTGATATCCTGTCTGTGGAGTGGTGGATTCAAAAGTACATTGCTGCTAATTGACAAGAGTAACCCATGGTGTCGAAGCAGCAGATTTCTTCTCTAATTATCTTGATGGTCTAAAATGTGTTGAGATTTAAAAAAAAAAAAAATTGGTTTGTTTAATGACGCACTCAACACATTATAATTACGGTTATATCGGCATCGGAAATAAGGTTATGTCGAGAAAAAACCCCAGTAGTTAGCTGACGGGGATCGATCCTAGACCGACTGCGCATCAGGCGGGCATTGTACCACTGGGCTATGCTGCCCGCAAAATGTGTTGAGAGTGCTGTTAAATAAAACATTT
Source organism: Dracogyra subfuscus (assembly GCA_016106625.1). Taxonomy (NCBI): domain Eukaryota; kingdom Metazoa; phylum Mollusca; class Gastropoda; order Neomphalida; family Peltospiridae; genus Dracogyra; species Dracogyra subfuscus. The sequence goes on along the minus strand of JAECMU010101740.1, from coordinate 7,567 downwards.
CTTTCAATTTCTTTTTCCTGATGAGGATTGATCCTTTAACCCTTCATACATCAGACATCAGTGTTTCTACTATGGAGAATCACATGCCTATCAGTGTCACGATACCAGCCTATGGATATATGAATGTTATTATCACGGGTAATGGAAAATGACTTAGTGGTGAGCCTTCCATCAATGCTGACGTATATATTTAATGGGAACATTTCTCTGCTCAAGCTCCATTACAGCAAGATACCATACATAATATAATCAGTATCTGTAACGTTGAGACTGTCAGTCTCCAAATAACAATACTACATCAACAGAGAGGAAAACAGTGTTCCAGAGATAATGCAGGTGATTATGGTAACTTTAGATCAAAATAGTAATACCGTTTTTTCTCTCTTTCTCTTGCTCCGTTTCTGTCTGTATAGTCAATGACCAAACCTAAACATTGTATTCAGGCTTTTGCAAAAAGGAAAATATACACAAACAAGTAAGCAAACAAACTATTAAGAAACAATCAGTATTTTCAGATACGTCTTTGAACTAGCAGTTGATATCTCACAAAACGTTGGGGCTTTATGTTGCGGGGGGTATTTGTCTTTTTCTCTCTTTTTTTTGTCTACTAAATATTTTCTACATTTGTTTCAAAATATCCCTTCTGTTTTATGCTGGAAGCACGTCAGTGATAAACATTCATCTGAGGTACAATGGTATGTACAACTGACTGGCCTTGGTGGATGTTTCCTCAAGTTCAAACCAGAGCCCCATGACTTGTACATTCTGTCATGTCAATGGGACATACATACGATCCCTGGAGCATATTAATTTATTAATGGGACATTACTGAGTTTCCTGCAATTTTTAAGATGTTATCGACTAACAGAGACTTTTTAATGATTGTAATTGCATAATATATTACTGGCTATATATTAAACGTGTTTCTGATCGTTCTAATATTTGTACTAGGTTAAATGTCATTTTATTTCCTCAAATATATTTTTTCGTATGTACAAAATTATTTGAAAACAGAATCCAGTTTGGGCTTCGTACAAAATTTTAAGACGACCAGAAACACATTAAATATACAGACACTGATATTCTAAACAAGAAAATATATTTAATATGTAAGTTTAATCGTAGAAATATTTTATTAGTCGGAAACATCTTACAATGGAGCAAACTCAGGAATGTCCCTTTAACATGCCTATATCCAAACTAGGTTCAGGCTCCCCAACCTTGACACTGACATTTGATCTGGAGGTTAAAGTAAAAACAAAACCAAATTTCATACATAACCCATTTTCTTACTGAGGGAGGTCTCCCATACCGGTTATATTCATCACACACATTGTAAAGATTTAATTCCATAGAGCCAAAGCCAAAAATTTCTTTCTGCAGACACTGTCATGGTAGAATTTTATGTGATACCATCCTTAAGTCTATCAGCAGAGTTTAAATTAAATTCACGAACAAGAAATAACCAGTGAGAATATGGTGAGACTCCAATACATGTACAATACCACTGATGAGAATGATAACACAGCTTGTGTTTATCACTAGTTTCATACGCGAACAGGGATATTATCTGTGTTTGTTACCAGTTTCACATAATACAAGAATAAGGATATCATCTAACCTGTCACTAGTGTGTTAATCTCAGTACATTAACAGAGATTAACTCAAATATTTCTACTGAAAAGAAAACAAGAAAAAGGCATAGTGTTATGACAACATGCAACACTCCAGCACACAATGTAACCAGTAGATGTGACATACTATTTTATGTATGTAACATTGAAAAACCTTTTGTAACACTGTATCTACATAACATTCATCAAGGACAGTGTTTAAAACTTTGGAATAAACACACAATGACAGTGTGTCAATGCTGTTTTTAATGTTTTGGGTGTTTTTGAAAAACTTATCAATAGACTACATGTAGCTACATAAAGTCCCCCAAGGGCAATCTTTGAAACCTGTAATAAATGCATGAATCACAGGGTCATGGCTGTTTTCAATGTACATGGTTTCTGACGTGAAGTAAAGGTACAACGTAAAAAACGTATGCATCAGAAAATGATTTTAATCAGTTTTATGGTTATTAACAGTAGTGGTTCATATAAGCCATTTTATGTGTCTGTTTTTTGGTGTTTCCTGCCCACATTGTGCCTGCACCGCATCAAAAACTGTGCACATGGGGAAAATGCCTTTAAACACATTAATAAAAGAAAAGAAATGTTCATTTAATGACATCTCATCACAGTATTCAGTAACTGTTGCTAACACTTATTCAGCTTCACAGCACATCAATTAAGTTAATAACATTAAATGGACACAAAGGCACTGTAAGTGTTGTTATACTCAATACTACTTTGATGTCACAAAGAGGTTCAGTCTATGACGTCATTCCAGTACAGACATGAAAAGGTTAATAACACCTCAACACATTGTTTATTCAGTGGTTGTTAAATCTTAATGAGAAAAATACTGTCACTGCAAAGATGTCTTCTATTGCATAGCAGCAAAGAATCATTTATTGGCACTTTCCAACTGTATGATCTTTGATATATACTAGTGGTGAACCAAGAAGTATTCCAGTGAGTTCGTAAAAAGGGATTGATCCAGAAACCCACAGCTCTTAAAGTGGGATAACCACTAAAGTAAATCTAAATCACATATTGATAAAATGAAAAATCAAGTCATTGTCAAAGACATCTGTCACACATACAAGAACATACAAAAGACTTTCTGGATAGAAAGGTTGTTGAGGTTATTTTTTGAGGAAAAGGTGAACCTTCGAAAAAGCATTTATTCTAGGATTCACATTGGAACAAATTTTGTTTTAGCCCGTTTTTAGATATGCAGGGCATTTCCTTGAAAATTAATTAAAACTGGTTAATTTAAAGAATATTTTATTACCTAAACACTAAATATTGCTGCCACTTTGCATAAAAATCAGCGACTGGCTAATATGGCATGGATAGGGTGAGCCCTGTAATACAGCTGTCTTGGAATAAAGTAGACATGCAATATATAGTGGGTATAGGTTTGTGTGATATATGTGATATATAGAACCCTACAATAAAGACATCATGCTCAAATAAATGTGAAATGCTGTAACATAACACACTATTTCAGCAGTAAATAAATCAATATTCTATTGTTATTTTTTATATAAGAAAGAAAACAAATCATTTTAAACTAAAATAAAATTAACTAAATCTTGGAGTTTTCTCAAAAGTCATTTGAATAAATACCTTTATCAAGAGAAAACAAAAAGCATCAACCTGCCCCAAAACAGCATTTAATGAATCATCACAAGGTCACATTCACCGATGCCTTGGTCATAAAACATGGTAGCTGCCATCACTTGAAAGACATTTCCAGGTTAACGGCAGTACAAACATCAAGCTTTAAAGTATAGCAGACAAAATCAGCATGAAAAAAGTCAACAAATGCACTAGAACGTATTTGTGGTATTGGTGGTCGTAAATTACGGAGAAAACCAGCTAGTTAGAAGGTTTCGCCACATTTCACCACTTCGGGTTTGTTCTCTGCCAAAAGAAGCACACTTTTGTACCTACACACACCCGCTCATACTTGGGTTTTAGTATGCACCATTAAACGAAACATTCTAGTAATTACTACATGGCATTTTTACACTCTTCAAATGCACCTAAGATAATGCGGCAACATGCGGCTAAAATAATAATCAACAAAATTCATCATTGAGTCGGGATATTAGTGCTGGCAACTCAAAGGAATTCTGACACAGAGGTCAAGGTCATCAAGTTATTTGGATGTAATATGGTTTTTGTCTTCAGAGTAACACTGTGAGAATGATCATTGTTAAAATAAAAAGGTTTTATTTGTCATATAGTATATATACAGTAACAAATCATCAGCACAGGTTATAAAATACCTAACAGAATTCCAATGGTGACAATGTTAACATATTTTAAAATTTTGGTCTCAGAGATCGAGAATCGGTCCCAGACCAGGAAAAAGGGCTCATCTATACCCCTACTGCATGCAATATATCAACGAAACTATGAACCTGAAATATGTATTCTTCTTAAACTGAAAAAAGTAAAAACGTTCATGACTAATTTTATATTTAATAGGGTCTTATTACAGTACCTCTTTTTTAGTACACAACTTTAGTAGTGACACCTCTCTAAACTGAGCACCCACAGAACCAAGTACAAAATCCTGATTTAAGGGGTATTCAGTTTAGAGAGGTTCTGTTCCGTACTGATGTTTAAAAAGGGACAATGAAAACCATCATGTTTTGAGGGAATTCTGGTTTACTGAGGGTCCGGTCTTAAGGGGTTTCACTGTATACATTTTTATAATTCCCCCATGTAAGTTTTAAGCATAAGGTTACTCGATACAGTGGTGCTTGATGAATTAAATTTAAATACATTTATTGCCCCAACGGTCACTCATAACCGCAAATATTCTGTACTGGTCTAACGAACAATACTATTGGACAATTTGACGTTTACAACCAATGCAATTCCTTATAGATTTTGTAGCAGAATCAAGAGAAAGTTATCTATGAATGTGATTAAATTACAAAGTTATAGCAATTCTTTGACCTGCGTAAAGTGGTTTACATTGTTTCTCTACAGGCTGGCCTTCGTGCACATGCACTGAAAATAAAGGCTTTTAGAGAAAAAATAGCTGAGGTAATAAATAAAATAACAAACTCAATACCATTTACTGTCAAATTTATGTCCCTTGTGAAATAATTTTCATTTGTCACTTGCTAAACTTGTGACAACTGAACATTATTTCACTCGGAACATAAATTTAATAGTAACTGGTAAACTGTTTATTAACCTCTATTTATTGCCCAGATAAAAAATTAAATTGACAACAAACACTATAATATTTGCTAAAAATGTCAGGACTGGCAGTATTAATTAACTGCTGTATTAAATCTTCCAGTCACTTTGAACTTTGACGCGGCTGGATGCCAATGGTGGTAGAAAACTGGTTCCAAAATTAACAAGTATTATAAAAAAAATTAACAGTAATGAAAACCATGCATTAATTAATATATTGTTTTAACTGTATCAAAACTTCTCATATCGTTGAGCATTTACTCAAGGAATGTATTTGATCTCGGTATAGTGGTTGGTCTTCCAGTCCAACAACAGAACAAAAAGTCGGTTTCTATGGCAACCATCAGCAGCAGCATAATTAACTGCTTAATAGTGCTAGTAGCAAAAACAAGAGGATCCGTGTCAGCTGGATAGACAAGGTTTGGAATGTGGTGTTGAGAAAGCAAGAAGAATTACAAATGAAAAGGGGTATTTTGTCACAACTGGCAGATCACATGTATAATAAACTATGATGGGTACATTTCAAAACAGCTTGTTCCAATTAGCACATCATGTTGGATGTGCTTCATGATGACTTGGCTCCGACTGTCATATTGTAGTTTTAAATCTTGATGGGACGACACAGTCACTCAGTAGCAGGAATGTACAAATGGGGACTGTGGAGAAAACCAGAAGGAAGAAAGTAGGAGAGAGAAAGAATAAGTTCACTGACCTGTAGGCCTCCTTGGGCTGGTCGATGACCTTGAGGATCGAGTGTTTCCAAGCCTCCAACTCATCCAGCTCTATGCTTGCTTCCAGTGCAGCCAACGTCTGCTCAGGACGAATCTGGAAAAACAAAACAATGGTAATACATGTGTATCTGTTTAAATCTGTAAATACCAGGTCTCAAATATACAATAGGTTTGTGTCTCAAAACAAAATTTATAAAAACATTTGTTTAAATAAACAAATATTATTACATAGAATCTTTTCGTTTGCTAAAAACTTAAAAAGGGAAATATGTTTAAATCAGTAGGTATTAGACCTAAAAAACCATATTCTTTTCATTTAATAAAATGAAAGAATGGAAATATTTCTTTAAATCAGTAGATATTTGATCTAAAATATAAAATGTTTCATTTGTAAAAGAAACAGTGGATATTAGGTCTCAAAATACGAAGGCTTTCAAAGAGCATATCTTGGATTGGACAAAACTGGCCAATTGCAGTGAAGCTGACAAAATCCAGCCACAGGTATGTACTATGTGCGAATACTACATGTCATTGCGCAATACTACTTTCAATCTAACTCTTGTGTGAGGTGCATCGGTTTTGGGGTTGGTTTTTTTGTTCTGTTTTTAGATGAAATTTCTACATAGCTCTTACATCCCTGTAGATAATTGTCTCACCTGGTAGAAGTAGTTGGAAGCGAGGCCGGGACCAGCTATTCTTCTGGCCACGAAGCCATCACTGGCAGGAATTCTACCACGACTCTTAATGATGGCATGGAACATGAAGCTATCCCACAATCCCCGGCCTCCGCGTCTGAGTACTCCAACTGAGAAGAAACACATCACATCAATGTACAAATCAAATATAAAACCTACATTGTCTTCTCATCATTTAAAATGTTTTTGTTAATATCACAATCACAATCAGAAACTATAGCCTTTAGAAAGTTTAACTGCATTCCACTTTGTACCAAATTAGTACCTAAACACAATTTTCTAGCTATTATTATTCCAAAAGAAAAGGGAATTGTTTACCTTTTTTGTTTTGATACATACTTCAAAAATTATATTTAGAAATTAATTTGTCAAAATCATTCTATACTTTTATCAATAAATATCACAAAGTAATACACTGAAATAGTCTGGGAAGGTGTACACTGGAAGATTTCATAGTCATTCAGTTGCTGAATGTTGGGACTGTAAGGTCGAAAAGGGGGAAATGCTCAGAGGTCAGGATGGAGTATAAAGAAAATACTTTCTTACAAACTCTTTGGTGAAAACACCATGCATTATTTATGATAGCATGCAGCAGTGTGTTATCAATTTAAAGACATACAACTGGATGTTCCTATGGTATGATCTGGTTACTACAGCCATACCATCCAAAGAAATAGTATCAAAATTGATTGCTTTGTTATGTGTAAGTTAACCTAAAATAGACTGCTCTGTGACACATTACAAGTTAACTACAAGTGAAAATACAGGAAAGCACATACCACAACATTTGACCAGTTGTGAAGCCAGTGCTCCACAACTGGTGTAACAAAGGCAGTGGTATGTACTATCCTGTCTGTTGGATGTTGCATATCAAAGATCCCTTGCTGCTAATCGAAAAGAGTAGCCCATGAAGTGGCAACAGCAGGTTTCCTCTCAATATCTGTGTGGTCCTTAACCATAAGACTGATGCCATATAACTGTAAATAAAATGTGTTGAGTGCATTGTTAAATAGAACATTTCCTTCCTTGATAAGTTGAGGTGCACTGGTTGGAATGAGAAAAAACCCATTCAGGTGAATGGATCTACCAAGGTGGCTCAATCCTGTATCACAAGCACCTCAGGTGTGTTATCAACTGACTGAGCTACTCAGCTAAATGCTGACACTGTATGAGGAGGTAATTTAACTTACACAATTATAAACAATGACAAGAGCGGACAGCAAACGGCTCCGAACAGTACTGCAGCAAATGGCTGGATTACCAGTCCACTAGAAAGATGGATGGGGGGAAATGTGATGGGTGGGGG
>JAECMU010101737.1:6973-18739 GCA_016106625.1 Dracogyra subfuscus | reverse complement strand
TGGATACATAATGAAGGATTATTTTTCTCCCATCCAGTAGATGAAAAACAAACATTTTGGGAAAACGTGAAAAACCTACATTTTTTATTTTTTATCTTACAACAAAATAATCATAACCATTGAAAAGATCGTACCCAAAAATTTTTTATACTAAAAGTATAAACCGAAAATGGCAGTATTATGACAGCAGGTTGCCTTGTTTTTATGAAATATAAAAAGCATTTCTTGCGTTATTTGGCCGTTTACGTGACGTCACCCAATGTTAATATCAGCTCAAACAACAGAAGTCACGTGATCATGCAAGATAGATTTATTCTGCATGGGCTGACATCATGGAATACGCCTGTCTTGCATGGCTAGGGATGGGAGAAAAACCAAAGCTGTAATGATGTTTCAGTGACTTTTGACTTTCTAAACAGCAATGTTTAGTATGCCCATTGTCTCGGGTGTGAGTGTATTTCTGAATATATGGTGCTGGTATCTGTGAAAGCCAAGTTGGTTATGTTCAAGGTCTGCCTCTCCTTTTTGTGCATGCTGTAGTTCTACGTTTTGTTTAGGTTTTAGCATTTGTTTTGTTTTGTTTGCGCCTTAGGCTTAGATTGAATAATGTGAAAACCCCACCACCAGATTCGAGATGGCATCAGTTGAAAGTCGTCATCAAATTCCTTCGTCCATCAGCATCATTATACGATTTCAAGCTTACAGACGTACAAAGGCAAAACAATCTTTGTGTTACTCTAGCTTATACCTGTGGGCCATATCAAATTATTTTGTTTCATTTTGAATCTGAAATAGGGTCCAAATTCAGTCAATAGTGCAGGAAATACATTCGCTGGACTGTTTTTGGACTCATATTGAACCGAATATTAATATTAATAGATGGACAATTGTTTCAATATACAAAACAAATGTGTAACCTAATTCTGTGTCTTTCAAAATGTTTGTAATTATTGAGTAAAAATAATCCTTGTAAATCACCAAAAGTTCTTACTGTTGATTAACTTGAGTTTAAACTTAATTATTTTATAGCTAAAAATAAATAATAAAATAACTAGCAGAAAAAAACAAAACCTTAAAGTTTGTTTGAGATTTTTGTTTTAAGTCCAGAAACCATTATCAATTTTACATAGGATGTTATATGCTCAGTTCCTGGTTTGTGTTTATAACATTAATGAAATGAAACAGTCACATAATAAATTTTTAAACATTTGCTAAAAGTCTTGAGTAATAGGTTATACAAAATAAAATATATAGGTCACCTGAAAGGTATTTTGCACAACTCGTAAATGGGTTACCCTCATATTCATTTCTCTGAATCCTGCTTAATTGAAATAGTTGATAAACAACCAATCCAGGTAGAGACTTTCTTCAGTTCACAATGCATTGTACATTATTCAGATAAAAGGTTTAAGAACTAATAATGGTGGCATTCTTCAGTTTATCATAATGTATTGCACATTATTCAAGTAAAATGTTTTCTCTAATGAAATAATAGAACAGTCATGTTCTATAAACTTTTAATAAAATGTGTATTTTGATCTGTGCAAGTTTGACATGGTCCCACCAAGGTGTATGGCTAGTGTTTAGTAAGTGATTATTCACTTGAATACTTTGCATGGATCTAAGACTTATCTTTCTTACACTATGCTACTACTACTACTACTGCTACTTCTACTGGCAAACTGGTTTCTGGCTTGGATTGCTTTTGCTACATGTAATATTATAATATTTTATTTTATTATCCAAGTATTAGTTGGATGTTTAAAGGCTCTGAATCATGGTTATGACACCATGCTTGTATGGAACTTTGCGACATCTGGGGTTTTCATCATCATGAAAAGAAACCGAAAAAACTAATTTGCATGTTTTAGCATATTTGTATGTTCAAATAATAAATGATATCAACTTGCATATGTTACTTACTTATTATAATTGTGTTGTTCTCTTTACTGTCAATCAAAATAAAAGATTTCACAAATATCCTAAAGTGCTTATTTCATTCATACTTGTTTAAAATGTATTTGTATAAATTGTCATAAATACTGCTGACATGTGTTTGATACATGTAAATAACTATTAAAAGGTAATGTTTTGTGCACATATTTTTCTCACTTATTTTCCTCACTGTCATCCTTGGTTTTCATGGATGGGCACTACATCACCCTGGAATCTGATGTTGTTAGAACTGTAATGATACATGAGGTTGCTATACGATATGTATCCCGATACTTTAGTCACAATAATATACGTATCGCGATACTTAACTTTTCATATCAATCATTGATAATTAAACTGTTTAGTTTAAGTTTATGAAACATGATAATCTAATGCTTAGAAATTCCAGCAACCGAATGTCGAAATTATGTTTTAATTGCTCCACCGTGCATGTGCATCAGTTTGTAAATTCTGCTTCAACTTTTTTTACCAAACATTATTGAAGCATTGTATCGCATTACAGATTGATGCATCGTATCGGGGCCCTCGTGTTGCATCGTATCGGGGCCCTCGTATTGCATCGCGATACGGTATCGCGGCAACGGTATCGCGGCCCTCATATTGCATCGCAATACGGTATCGCGGCCCTCGTATTGCATCGCGATACTGTATCGCAATATCATTACAGCTCTAGATGCTACTGCTCTCAGTCTACATTGTCACTAGAGTTCACAGAACCAGTTACATAATTATGAACTAAAAATTAATATAGATTTACGGATTACCTGGTGTGTTTTCTTTTATATATATTTATCGGGGTGTGAAAAAAAAAACCCGTACAAAATGTGAATTGGCAAATTGCTGTGCTCTTTGTTGTTTATACCTAGATTAATCTAAAAGAAATAACATTTGAATCAATTGGAAAGGAAATAGGAAATGTTTTATTTAATGATGCACTCAATATATTTTATTTACGGTTATATGGCGTCAACATTTTTACAGATTCTAATTTATAAAAACACAAACAAGACAGTATTTATTAATATTTTTTTTAGTTATTGAGTAATTATGCTCAATAATACAAAGTACCACTATAAAGTGACGTCATTAGATATGACGTTTTTTGACAATGTTTTTTTATTTTAAATTCACATTGCTATAGCTGGATTAATGGGGTGGTGTCATAATGAATGTAACAGAAATTTAATTATGTGATCTTGAGGTGGAGAGGGTTTCCTGACTGCAGCAGAAAAGTAGTTGTACAAAAAAATACTTGCTATATTTATTTCTTAACTTTTTTGTATTTGTATACATTGTAACAGTAAGTATCACATACAGTAGTCTGTTCAAGCATATGATATGTCATTATACTCTTAAACTACTGGTACTAATATCAAGCTGCATGACTACTGATTGAATAAAATGGTTTTGTAGTAGTTACACAATTTATTACATACCTTTTCAATCTTACTATAGTGATAAAGACATTTTAAAACCGTGTGATACATTTATTTTGTATCTGCACCGGAAGTTTTAAATGGGGAATTCCCTTTTTCTTTTTACTGCAGCTAGCGCCTTTTATTTACTGACATCATATATGATTTACAAATGACGTCACATCGTATTTGAAACATTACACATGGCTGCCGCAGAGTATGATTCTTAACATTAAGTAAATCCATGGAAGGAGTTTTGATCATAGATTTAACAAAGTTTTGTTATGATGTTAAATAAAAATTAAAAATTGTAAAACATAAAAGAAGGTATGTAATAAATACAGAACTTCACATAATGTTGATTTCACTTCTTATTTATTGCACTCATAATATACCACTCGACCGCTACGTGATCTGTGGTATATATTCTTGTGCAAAATAAATTTGTGCAATAAATAGGAAGTAAAATAACGTATGTGAAGTTATGTATGTATATTATATGAAAGTCAAAATGTGCTGTTTTATTAATCGTCAAAAAAAATGTTGTGTTATTGTGTTAAAGGATTTTTTAAAAACATTTTTCAAATAAGGTAAAACAATTATCGTACATGTATTTCTTTTTATATAATTAAAGAAATGTCATGTTCCAAACTTTAGAAAAGAAGAATAAATTAATTAGTACCGGTAGGCTAAACATGACATTTTCTGAAATCGATGAAAGTTTCAAAAGTTGATTTTATTTTGTTAGTATTTTATGTATTTTCACATACCGGTACACTAATTGTAAAGAAGTCTCCTTCTTATAGGTTTTTGACTCCTATCATGTGCTTTTAATTCTCTAACCCACAATTCATTCATATTATGTCCTGTTACTGACACATACCAGTTTCAACTATTAGTGTGAAAATGCACCATTTTTCTTATTCGTAGTAGTCAAATATTTTTATCTTTGACATTTTCCAGCACATTTTATCAGCATTTTTTTCTAATTAACATATTTAAGAATATTGTAATTAACCAGTGTTTTACACATTTTAGATATTATGTATATTGTGTATTTCTTAGATTATTACTGCTTGATTAATACATAAAACTTGTAATAGTACTAGTTTAGTACCACCTATAAATTGAATTACAAGAAATAATTACTCAAACACAGATCATTTGGACATTTATTTTAGTTATTTGTGTGAGAGTATGCATTTCATGCGTTCGTGGCATAAGAACCATATAATATGGAAATAAGAACATTTTGCAAACATTCTAAAACACTGTTTTTAGATTTTATTTATTAAAAAGTGATAACTTAATGTTAAAATATTCTTAATGAACCTTTTTTAACACCTTATAAGTTGATTAATTTAACTTTATGATATCGTGTTACCTTTAAGGATTTTGAATTTTATATATAATGATTCATGCATGCATTTTTTAAAATGTAAATGTTATTTAGTTTTTCTTTGTAAAGTATTATATACAACTGTTGGAAATATTTTGTCTTTACATACAACTTACATTGTGTCATAGCTGGCATGGCATGTACGCATATGTATGTAATTCTATAATAGAACACTGCTTAACAGTGTATGCTTTTATAACGAGCATACAGATGTTAAAACTGATCTCTACAAGTATGTTTACTAGTTACTTAGATCATAATTATTATTAATTCTTAACCTGATTTTTACTAATTCTTCTCTGATGTCTTGTAGGGAATCAACATTGATTTCAACAAACACAATCCTGACACTCGGTCATCTCGCTGTGGGACTCAAGGACACACCGAAGACTGTGGAGTCGATACTACAGATATTACAGCAACGTTTCTGCAGCCCACCATCATCCTTGGATGTCCTTATTGTTGACCAGCTGGGATGTATGATTATGGCCGGATGTGTATGTGATTGCTGATCTTTGTTTTTAACTGTTGATTTGTATTAACCAATCTGTGGCATTTTTAACTGTTCGGCTCCCACACATTCTTTTTCAGCTCTATCTCCATATTGTGCAATCATGTTGGTTTTTAGTTTGTTTGTTTGTGGGGTTTTTTAGGTGTGGTGGTGGAAGGGGATCTATTTTAAAAAGTGCTTACAATTGGTATAATTATCATAGGACATGGTATGTGCTGTAAAAAATAATAATTTTGAAAATACTTGCTGGTACTCTTGTGAGTAGACAATGCATGTGTGTGTGTGTGTGTGGGGGGGGGGCATTTTAATGCAATTACAACAAGTAATTCATAACTCTCTGCATATAGTTATTATATAATTTATACATTAATTTTAAATTTTATATTGTTTGTCTTTTTAGCCTGGCATCTACCAGGAAGTTATGTCCATGTTCAACCAAATCAGTATGGAGAGTAGTGCCCCCTACAGTCACACTGAAAAAGATGAAAAGATTCGGGGTTACAGGTAGGTTATAGATTTTATTACCCCTGAATGGGTTGTAAACTCAGGACAAAACCTTTAAAAATAAAAATCTATGTTCAGTGTTCAGTTGTCAGTGTTCAATGTTTATTGTTTTTAGTAGTTTTCATTATCATAAACTTTATACAGTATACTCACAGAGATACAAATATTTGAGTTATTTCCGGAAACTCAGATTTTAGTGCTACCCAAAAACTAATCCTGTCTTTGATCTTTAACAGAACGCTAACTAGAATCACATTCTTTTTTAGACCCTTCAAAGTTTTGCAAATTTTATTTTTTATTTTTGGTCCAAAGTAATTTTCAACTCTGTTCTGCTGAATGGTCTCTTTTGGTTTCCATTGCGTCTGTATGTGATAACATTCACATGTAATAGATTCTTTTAATACTAAATTGTTTCGTGTTACTTCTAACAGACAGGTGTCCCATGCTGTGATAAACGCCTTTGCTAATATTGCTGCCAACATACAAGGTGATGCAGAACAACAAGACCTACTGATCCGACTCCTCGAGTTGTTTGTACAGATGGGGCTGGAAGGAAAGAGATTTAGTGAGAAGCCCGGATCCGGCACTATGAAAGTATGTTGTATTTTTACTGATAATATTGAGAATATTTTATTTTTATTTTCTACAAATAAGTACTACTACTGTTATATGTTATTTTACTGTCATAATTAGGATTCTGATCAAAATGATTGGAAATCATAATAATTATAATTATAAAACATAACACCAGTGCATGCACAAGCAAAATTAATTTTGTCTGCAGTTGCACAAGACAACTGAATGAGTTGGTAACTGCAAAAAAAAAAAAAAACTATTCTATAATATAGTAGTTTTTTTCAAAATCGATATTTATTTCTGTTTTATTTTTTTATGTTGTTTATTACAGGCAACCAGTAGTGCAGGGAATTTGGGTGTGTTGATACCTGTTATTGCAGTGGTAAGTTATTTATTAGTTAATTTGCCATCTAGGTAGCTGTTTAGCACAACTCTGTCTGTATTGGACATTTTATGATGGTCTGGGTGTATTTCAGTGGTAAATGGGTTACCTGAGGAGTGATGGGTCATAGAATAATCACCCTCAGCATATACCGTATAACCGGACATTTTCGTGGTCTTAATGTTTCGTGGTTTTAATGTTTCGTGGTTTGAGGTATAAAAACATTTCAAGGTTTCTTATTTTCGTCGTTTGCCACATCTAAATTGAAAGTGATTTTATTTTCGAGTTCTAGCATGTCAACTGATCACAGTAAAGCCAATTACGATTTGTGTGAGATGTTTTCTAAGTCAGTCTGTGTAGTGTTTGATGTTTAATCTGAGCTTGACATGTTTCACTCACTCTTATAGTAAACTGTTTCAGTGCGAGCAGTCTGCAGTGATAATTAACTGTTTTGTGTATCCTGTACTGATGAATGTCCGAGCAGTACATGGTTATCTGTAATGTGTTTTTATTATTATGTGTGTAACTGTGCAGTTTGTGATTAACAATCAAGGACAGATATTGACAAAAACAACATATGATATTTAAAAATATTTCATTATATTCTACAAAAAGTGAGATTCACACAATAACATTAAACAAAAATATAACTTGCTGTTTTGACTATACTATTCTCTTGTCATATTCGGTGAACTGAGCATGACAGGAAATAAAATGTTCCGGTAAATTGTCAGTGTGTTATGGTTTTCACAGTAAATATTTTAGATAGAATTTGTAGATTTTTCATATATTTTCAAGGATTTATATTTTCGATGCTGATTACTTACCCTCGAAACCCACGAAAATAAAAATCCTCAAATTTCAGGTTATACGGTATATCATCCAAAGAACAGGTTTTAGTAAATTTTTCCAACTAAAACCTATTTACAGCCCTAACCTTAACTTACGTTTCACAGAAAAATCTATTTCAGATCAACTTATACATCACAGAGTAGTCAATTTTATTTGTGCTTATTTTTCATTAGATGGTATGGCAGTGGCGACTTGGTTATCACCTAGGAGCAGCCAGTCATTTGACTTTACATTGTTATCGCATGTATATGTGTTATTCGTATGAATGGTGCATGTAAGAATTTAAATTTTACTAATTGTTTGTGTGTAAATTTATCTCCTAGCTTGTACGAAGACTTCCAGTGATTCACCATCCAAACCGTCGTCTTCATAAATTGTTCAGAGATTTTTGGCAATATTGTGTTGTCATGGGATTTGCTGAAGAGGATTTGGGTAAATACCAGAGTTTTATGCCAAGACATTGTTGTTAAAGAATTTGCTTTCAGGTAATTTTGTGTCAAATCCCTCCAGAAAAATGCAAAACATTTCACCTGATCTAGTTCAACTTGGTTTTTTGGGGTATTTAGGATTATTTAGATGGAAAAATCTGAAATATTGAATTTTAGCTTAATAATTATCAATGTATGGCCCATTGAATTTGGGGAAATTAATATTGATGGCCAATTTTCAAAGGCCCATAACTCTGCATCCACTTGGTTTAAATATTGAAAGTATTTTCTTTTTGGTTCAAAGAGCAGAAATTGAGAATTGAGATATTTGACAGAAAGTGTTTTATTTCTGAAAATGAAGCTGAAAACCAACATTTAACACATGCTTCCAAGTGTTTTTATTCTGAACCCTAACTTTGAACTATTTAAAAAAATTATTTGGTTTGACTGATGGGAACTGATCTATATTTCATAATTTGTTTATTAGGTTTGTGGCCACAGGACTGGTTTGATGGTGTTGCAGAGATTGCCATCAAGTCGCCTCTCCTCATATCACACGATCACTTGAGCAAGGAACTCAAGTACAATGCTGCACTAAGAAATGAGTGTGCTGCTCCAGTAAGTTTGCTGTAAAGTTTTGTGGTTAACCGGACTTGAGGCTGGCAGGTTCTGAGTTCACATTCTTTTACCAGCTCCAATCTAGTTAGTTTTAAGACCTCAGTGTAGAGATCTAAGGCTTTACACCAACTTCTTTCTCACAAACACATCTTCTACAAGCTGCCCAAGTAATGTGTGTGTGTGTGTGTGTGTGTGTGCATGCAGGACAGCATACTTGATCCATAATTGGATATAAACATGAACATTAAGTTTAAATTAATGGATCTCTGTTGGAATATTTCTCTCTGTAGGTGGATGGTAATGAAATGGGCAAGCTTTTACAATCTGAATGTTATATGTTTTAATAGACTTAGTGTATTTAAACTTACTTTAAGCTAATTGTGGTACTACACACAGAACTTATACATCCACTTTATAAAATGTCAGACAAGATTTCTTCAAAGATTCTCTCTAAGCAATGAACTTGTTCTTGGTGGACAACTTTTCCCTTGTCTTCTATCAGCAGTCACTCAAAGAGATTGCTTGGATTTTGTAACTTTAATATCAAGTCAAATCACCTAAATAGCCTACCCCTACTAAACAGTCATCTGCCTTAAGAATCCACCTTGTTATTTTCCACTCATCTAAAGTTCAAATGGCCCTGGATTTGGCAGCCATCTGCATTAAGAGGTCATCTTACTGTTGTTTATATATAAAGTACAAATAGACCTGTAGACGTTTTGTCTAAGGAGACATTTTTAGATACATTCTTATATGGTTGTATAATACAGGTTTCACTAGATAAAAAAAAAGAGTAAATATTTTGGTGTGGATTACTAGTGGGGTGGATGTTTTTTTTTTAGCATTTCCAGCCTAATTTACACTAAATAACGCATCTAACAGGCATGTTCAGGAGGGCCTATGTTAAAATAAATGTGATGTGATAGAACTTGATGCTACTAGTCAATTGTTTCGTGAGCACCTTCCCGTTTGAACACATTATGTGTTGACACATTTTACTATTTGCAGGTTGAGCTGGCAAACTTTCGAACAAAGCTCTGTCAACTTCTAGATAACCCAGCTGATGTCGTTCCCATCATCAACAGATTGAATTTCGCACAGTGTTCATACATATATTCTGTATACAGACTCGAATCACTCAGGTACAAAACAACAAATGTGGACTAGAGTTGTTTGGGTTTAAGCCATCATTTGTCGGATATCTGTTAAATGAAATTAAACTTTCAGATATATTTTAGAATAAATTTGTCAAAATGAAAGAGGTTCTTTATTTTGTTGCATTTGTTTTAAGACCAACTGAATTTTGACACACAATTTCATACAAAATGTTAACAGTAAGTATGTGCCACTTAAACCCTGAATCTTGGATAAATTTGTTTTCCAATAGTCATGCAGTTATGTGATTTTTAAAAACTTTTTATCAAGTTTTAGCTCTCTTTTCGGGGGGATTTTTTTTAACATAAAATAGGTTTTACAAAGTAGACTGGATTTGATTGATAAAAAATGTAACAAAATGGCTTCATGCTCTTAATCACTTAATTTTTTTCTAATTTATGCTTTTATTATTTTGCTAATGTTTTGCTAGTGATGTTAAGAATTCTACTTCCACTAGTAGCTAATTTTATAAAATTATTAAAAATATTTTTAAATGGTCAGAATTTTAATATTTTGATTCTGCCTGTTAATGCTGTGACATAAACAAAATTTGTTATTTTGTAGGGTCTCCTTTTCTACAGACCCATGTGCTTTTTATGGAATATTTGACTACCTTGAGGACAAAACACTGTTTAAGGACAAAGATGGTAAATTGTCTTGTAGTATTAATTTTGTTTTAATAGACATGAATATTTACATACAAAGTTAGTGATCAGCCATGCTGAGCAAAAGAGGATTAGTGATCAGAATGATTCGAAACATAAAAAAGCCTTGCATATTATATTATAGATGGATATAACACACTCAAAGTTTATACAAATTGCATATTATTAATGACCACAACTTTAGATCTTATGACAAAATGTGCAGTTATTATGTGCTTCTTTGAGAGTGTGTGCCTGTGTGCATGCATATGTGTACATACGCTGGTCTATATTAGTACATGTACATGTTCGTGTGTACTTTAATTTATTTTTGTAGGAATGTGGCAGTGTATTTTATCAGTTGCTGACAGAATTTTTGAAGGCTTTCTGGATATCACTACAGAAAAGGTAAATACTAATCAATATTTTAGTGATTGTGCAGTTACATTTATTGATAGCTCTGTATCATAATTATTTTGTTTATGATAAAAGAATATTTGCAGGGGATGACATTTCCAAATTTTGGGTAACCAGAAGTATGTACATGTGATTTTTACCTAATTAACCAATTGTTAGATTTTACTAATTATATTTGCCTAACCCTAACTAACACACACAAGTATTACAGTTTTGTCCTACACAGATGTTCCAAATGTATTTTAAACAAACTGATTTTGCAGTGAGGTAGTATTTTTAATTTGACTACAGTAACTGGTGTGCTGTGTATCAAATGTTAAAAGAACTTCATTAAAAAACAGTCTTGAATCTTTTTAGAATGCATGGATTTTTCTGATACATTAGCAGTTTTTTAGTTTAGAATGTAACAGTTCATTGTATCAGCAGTTTGTGTAAATTTTAAACTTGCATAATTAACATGCAGACAGAATGATGGTTCACATGAAATATTGTGTTAATGGTTGAATCAGTAAATCATTTGTAGGGAAAGTGGTTGATATTGTATTGGCCTTTAGTTAAGAAATAAGTATCCATCATTATCAGTAATCCATAAAATTATTTAGTTTTGAAGGTGATGATTTCTTTAACTTTCTTACATTTTATTACTACAACCTAATTAACTTGGAATCTTGTTTGTGACAGCCGAGAGATGAAGCCAGAGAGAAGGAGTTGGACATGCATGCCCAGTTCCTTTTGATCAAATTTAATCACATCCACAAGAAGATACGAAGAGTTGCAGATCGATATCTGTCAGGACTGGTTGACAAGTCAGTAAAAGTGTTTACAATTTTATTCTTTATGTGTGTACTCTTTGGTTTAAATAATATTTTTCTTTTCAACATTGCCTGTCCTCAACAAGTGCACCCCCTC
>JAECMU010101734.1:10587-24047 GCA_016106625.1 Dracogyra subfuscus | reverse complement strand
TGTTCTTAATTAATCACTTTCCAAACAATGGGAACTATTTACGCGGGGAAATAAGTTCGCGTTTTAATTTATATTTCGCGATTTTCGCGTGAATATTTCCCGCGAAAAAACTTCCCTTTACGGTAATACATTAACCCTTTAAGTTACTAACACATTAACCCTTTAAGTTATTAACATGTTAACACTTTAACATACTAACACATTAACTCTTTAAGTTACTAACACCTTACCCTTTAAGTTACTAACACATTAACCCTTTAAGTTACTAACATGTTAACACTTTAAGTAAACTAACACATTAACCCTTTAAGTTACTAATGTATTAACCCTTTAAGTTACTAATGTATTAACCCTTTAAGTTACTAATATATTAACACTTGTAAGTAACTAACACATTAACACTTGTAAGTAACTAACACATAATTAGATTTCCGATACATTCATTACAATATAACATTATCCCATTGGTCCAACCATAGCAATGGGAGTTTGTTAATTTCTTGATGAACGTAGGAATTACATTGTCATATCTGATGTCATTATATACACTGTATATATACTCATCCTGTGCAGGACAGTACATACCATGAAATCTGACATAGCAGTTGTGGAGTACTGGTTGGGACTGGAATTTTGTTTTTTAGTTTACTATTCTTGCAAGTACTTTCCCACTGAGATACATTCTGCCATACCTAGGGTGGATGCAAGGAGGATAGCTGCCTCATCACCAGAAAAATATTTAAAATTTAAGGTGCCTGATTATTATACTTCTACTCAACTTAAGCTAACAAGTACGTAAGTACGTCTTTTGTCTGGCTTGGTTCTACCCAAAGACTGGTACATCAAAGACTGTGAAATGTATGTGCTTAAGTGCATATAAAAGGGCGGATGTAAGGAGTATAGTTGCCCATCACCAGAAAAATTAAAAAAATTTAAGGTGCCCAATTACTTTTGTACTTCTACTCAACTTAAGCTAACAAGTACATAAGTACATCTTTTGTCTGACTTGGTTCTGCCCAAAGACTGGTACATCAAAGACTGTGAAATGTATGTGCTTAAGTGCATATACAAGATCCCTAGTTTGCTGCTTGTTAAGAGGGAGTAGCCTGAATGGCAAAAGCTGGTTCTCCCATTCCCCTCCCTCTTCTATCTCTATCTCTCTCCCTTCCCCCTATATGTTTCTCTTGCTGCATTAAAAAGTATCCCTTGCTTTTACAGGAAAAATGCAGTGGGTTCCCTGTCAAAATAACCAAATAGCCAATGATGTTCTAGTGGTGTCTTTAAATAGAACAAACTTTAACTGTACACACAAACATATACACTCATTCACTCTCTTTGTCTCTTTCTCTCCCTCTTCTCTCTCTCTGTGTCTATGTGTCTGTCCATCTCTCGCTCTCTCTCTCTCTCTGTGTGTCTGTCCATCTCTCTCTCTGTCTCTATCTCTGTCTGTCTCTGTGTCTCTGTCTGTCTCTGTGTCTCTGTCTGTCTGTCTGTCTCTCTCTCTCTGTGTGTCTGTCTGTCTGTCTGTCTGTCTGTCTGTCTGTCTGTCTGTCTGTCTGTCTCTCTCTCTCTCTCTCTCTCTCTCTCTCTCTCTCTCTCTCTCTCTCTCTCTCTCTCTCTCTCTCTCTCTCTCTCTCTCTCTCTCTCTCTCACACACACACACACAATATGAAGTTTCAAACTAGCCATACATATAGTTTAAAATGTACTGAGATTTCATAAAACAAACATTCCTTTTCTTTCCCATGCCCACACTCAATAAACAGACTGGGTACTTACGCCTGTACTTGATCGGGCACATACACATACTCCATGGGGACCAGCCGGGCAAGGTCGTCCAGCGTTCGCACGAATCTCAGTTTGGCACTAAACTTGGAGCTAGTGATAAAACAACATCAAGACAGTGTTTATTAAAAGCAAATATTTCTTTTACTAATGCAAGCACAAACAGAACAGAACATATCAATTGTAGATAGTTGTGTACCATTCAAAGGCACTTACCCTAGTTTTAACCCATACAAAATGGACAGTGAGTTTAGTTAATTTACAAACCTGTAACTCATTTGGATAAACTTACAATAGAGTGAAAGAAGAGTCTGTGACGTTAAAACAGGAAATATCCTTTAAAATAGACTAGAGCTCTAATCAATAAATCGCTACTTCTCAGATGCATGTACATTTTTTTTAAATGTGAAAAATGCATTGTTTGGTATTAGAAACACCAGCGCCCGTACTTATAAAACTTTTCGAGTCCAGACTCAATCCACCCCCACTTGCTACCGATCTTGATCGGACTGCTGGTGCTCCCTTGCATCTGCCAGTGCAGGCGGTCCCTCCTACATCCCCCCCCCCCCAATTTTCTATCTTGGACGAAAGAGCTTGCTTTGCAAGCTCTTGCGCCCATGACAGGCGTGCGCTACAACAGCTTGTTCTGAATGTGCACGTTAAACCCTATGACATGACATGATAGACTCAATCTCAAATGATGTCACACGCATACAAGTTGTATGCAGCCCTCGAAATTCGCGGCGGCAATCGGCAATGCCGTTGCAAAAGCTATCGCAAACTTGATTTGCGACAGCATTTCACTGCCGTCGCAAATCTGTGAGTTATGAAAAGTCTGCAGGCATTTCTCTCTGAACTCTGTTCAATTACAGATCCCAGAAAAAAGCTTAAATTTATTGTCGTGTGTGGCTCAGTTTCCTCACTTAATATAAACTGGTTTATTCCAGTACAGAAGCTTACGAAAGTAAACTTCAGATGTTATGTTTTAGCATATTATTACAGCAGTGGATCATATATGAATAATTTTGACAGCATTAATATTTTCTTAAAAATTGCCGCCGTAGTGCTGTTGCAAAATTGATTTGCGACGGCATTTAACTGCCGTAGCAAACTTGTCTGAATTTGAAGGGTTGTGTATGGCGTTGTCATGGCATTAATATCTCAGACTCTATTAGAGTCTCGAGTCTAGAATCTAAAAGTTTTATAAGCACCAGGCTAGGATGACCAGAAACACTTTGGTTCTACAGACCTCGATAATCTAAAGAATAAAAGATAAGTAACGTTTGATTTCAGTGATCATAAAGAGATCAAATAGTGAAAAATATGCTGTAGTGTTTAAAAACTAGTCTAGCTGTCCCTTTAACATCTATTATATAATACTTTGTTATTCACAAAACTTTTATCATCTACAGCATTCTTCTCTAATGTTACCGGCCTCGGTGGCATCGCTGTTAGGCCATCGGTCTACAGGCTGGTAGGTACTGGGTTCGGATCCCAGTCGAGACATAGAATTTTTAATCCAGACACCGATTCCAAACCCTGAATGAGTGCTCCGCAAGGCTCAATGGTAGGCGTAAACCACTTGCACCGACCAGTGATCCATAAATGGTTCAACAAAGGCCATGGTTTGTGCTGTCCTGTCTGTGGGAAGCGCAAATAAAAGATCCCTTGCTGTTAATCGACATAAGAGTTGCCCCTGAAGTGGCGACAGTGGGTTTTCTCTAAAAATATGTGTGGTCCTTAACCATATGTCTGACGACACATAACCGTAAATAAAATGTGTTGAGTGCGTTGTTAAATAAAATGTTTTAGTAGGTTTTTTTTATCTGTTACCTGATAAACGGCCTGGTCATCATGACGATGGTCTTCAGCCAGATTGTAGGATGAACTAGTAACAAGGCTTTCAGGTTCTTCCTCAGTCTGCAAGACACACACATCAATCAGTGACACTGAGCTGTCTACACATATAGTGACACAGTGACACTGAGCTGTCTACACATATAGTATGTGACACAGTGACACTGAGCTGTCTACACATATAGTATGTGACACAGTGACAAACTCAACTAACAACACTTTCTTCTAAACTATGATTCGAACTACTTTGTTAACCTTCTGAGTACTGCAGGC
The DNA here is from genome assembly GCA_016106625.1 of Dracogyra subfuscus. Classification (NCBI taxonomy): domain Eukaryota; kingdom Metazoa; phylum Mollusca; class Gastropoda; order Neomphalida; family Peltospiridae; genus Dracogyra; species Dracogyra subfuscus. The sequence continues at coordinate 20,132 of JAECMU010101734.1, read as the reverse complement.
GAGATATCTCGCCCGACATCATGCCAGTTGACATACTGTACACTGTATACAGTGCATTTCCCAATTCATATTTCCGCCATTTTTCACAGGCATTTACCGGAAACGGAAATATAATTAAAGAAAAAAGATTTCCGGTCAAAATTTTATTTTTATTTAGATTTTTTCAACTGAAAATACCTTGAAATTTTGAGTTCACAAAGTGGTTTTCGGCAAGTATTTTCACTTGACAACAATGGCGGCACGTCGCGGTAATTTTCAGGGATTGATAGCTGATTGTGACAGCTAATTTGATAATAAATTTGATTGTTTTTCCGACAACTAAAATCACCAAATATTATATTATGAATCGTATTTCGGGTTTAAAAAACAACTGTTATCGGGAATAATGGACATAAATATTGGACATCTGGCCACAAATGCCCGTAAGTAAATGCAACTTTTTCGAATTTGTTTGCCTAATTTTAATCGCCATTAGCTGATCTAAAAATAATAAAAATTAAACAAAATCCATGAAAATACTTACTGATTCGTATATGAACTTTATTTCATGTATTTATAAAACATTTAAGTGAATATATGGGAGTAAAAATTATCAACTTGTACATGGTTTTTGTTAAAAATTAATCCAGTAGTCTAAAGGTTAACAACTATAATAAATGACTCCCCTACCTTTAATTACCGTTAGATTTCCCCCACATTTTGTCCAGAAACAAATAGTGGAAAAAACAAACCCCATTATAATGACACAAATTCTCCTTTATGAGAATGTAACCTTCTCTTTAACACATAAAATATTCATCAACACCTTCTGTCTATCACATAAAGCATACATCCATACATGTACTGTCTGTCTATCAAATAAAGTATTCATCCGTACCTTCTGTCTGTCACAAAGTATTCTTCCATACATTCTGTCTATCAAATAAGTATTCTTCCATACCTTCTGTCTGTCACAAAGTATTCGTCCATACATTCTGTCTATCAAATAAAGTATTCTTCCAAACCTTCTGTCTATCACAAAGTATTCATCCATACCTTCAGTCTATCTCATAAAGTATTCTTACATACATTCTATCAAATAAAGTATTCATCCATACCTTCTGTCTATCAAATAAAGTATTCATCCATACCTTCTATCAAATAAAGTATTCATCCATACCTTCTGTCTATCAAATAAAGTATGGATGAATACTTTGTGATAGACAGAAGGTATGGAAGATTACTTTATTTGATAGACAGAAGGTATGGAAGATTACTTTATTTGATAGACAGAAGGTATGGATGATTACTTTATTTGATAGACAGAAGGTATGGAAGATTACTTTATTTGATAGACAGAAGGTATGGATGAATACCGTCTGTCTATCACAAAATATCCATCCATACCTTCTGTCTATCACAAAGTATTCCTCCATACCTTCTGTCTATCACAAAGTATTCCTCCATACCTTCTGTCTATCACAAAGTATTCCTCCATACCTTCTGTCTATCACAAAGTATTCCTCCATACCTTCTGTCTATCTCATAAAGTATTCATCCATACCTTCTGTCTATCTCATAAAGTATTCATCCATACCTTCTGTCTGTCACAAAGTATTCGTCCATACATTCTGTCTATCAAGTAAGTATTCTTCCATACCTTCTGTCTATCATAAAGTATTCCTCCAAACCTTCTGTCTATCACACAAAGTATTCCTCCATACCTTCTGTCTATCATCTGGTAACATTTCTTCATCCAGCTGAAACTAGGCATCTGTTTCTTGGGCGTGGCACCATGGAAGTAAATAATCATGTAGTCCTCCGCCACCAGCTGTTCAAGAGTGTGCACTACATAGCTGAAATGATTATACAGACAGAAAATAGTTATGAAAGAATTATACTTTTAGAAATACACAACATAGCTGAAATGATTAAAGGGACAGTCCTGAGTATCCGACTACTAATAAAATATTTCTAATTACAGTAGTTAAAAAGTCTCTATTAGTCGACAACATCTTAAAGGGACATACCCTAGTTTCAATTCATGGAAACCAACATTAAGTCTAGTTTAATTTACAAACCTGTAACACATTTTGATAAAGTTACAACTGAGTGAAACATGAGTCTTTGACTTTGAAATGGTGAAATACCCTCTAAAATAGAATAAAACTCGACTACATAACTGTTACTTCTCAGAGGCACGTGCCTTTTTAAAAATATGTGAAATGCATTTTGTGATATTAAAAAACATCAGGATGACCCAAAACACTTCGAATGTACGGAAATGGATACTTTAAACAATGAAACTTAAGTAAAGTATGATTTCAGTATCAAAAAACGCCTCTAACAGTCAAAACTATGTCTTAGTGTTTAAAAACTAGGGTATGTCCCTTTAAAAATTGCAGCAAACTCAGGTACATGTATGTCCCTTTAACACCACACAAAAAATAATAGCCCTAATTCACATTGCTACACTAAACTCTCACAACTTTGTGATTTCGTACTGCAATGCAAAAAGATTTGTAAAGAGGATGCTTTGTTGTCTAGCAGAGGCTAAAAGACCTTTGTGAATTAGGCCCCTGGTTGCATATGCAACCATTTTGTTTTCATTTGGGGACTAAAACATTTCATACTATCTTTATAAAAATACACGTTGACACCACCTGGCTCCTAGGTGTGAAAGATAATCTGGAGGGCTAAATAATACTGTTTTATCTCGCCTTCATGTAAAATTCTTTAATCTCATTGGTTGTTTGCCGTTGGAGAAATCCCTTATACCCCTGTGGGCGAAGCCAAATTCTCTTATACCCCGTCTGCAATTTTCAACAGGTTCCAGCCACCCCAATTAATGCTACAGCAATAATTAGATTATAAATAACATTGATAATCAGTCAATTAATTAATATCTGTTTCAGACAATTTTGTATTACAAACATTTGAAGTTAAAAACTTGTTTATCGATGGAACTATTTTTCGTCACTGGCAAACGGTTTCGTTCGCGTCCACGTGGTACAGCTCAATTAATAAATTGTTAACAATTATTGTCTGGTGTTATTTTTATTATTTGGCTATATGGTTTAACATGTTGGCAAGATAAATTTGTTGTAGAAGTATCCCTGGGGTATATGGCTTTTTATGTACCCTCTGTGTGCTCTTTTACCCCTCACCTAAGTCTACAACTTGTAATATTTTCAGAAATACACAATACAGCTGGAATAATTAACACCTACAAAATATTTTAGAATTCTAAAAGTTATATTTTCAGAACTACACAATATACATTGCAGCTAAAATTAATTAACACATGTATACAAAATAATACTCTTATATTTTCACCAGTATACAACCTCTCTAGACAGTCTGAATGGTAATACATCATATATATATATATATATATAGAATAGTACTTCAGGACTTTCACAAATGGATAAGTGTACAAAATGCAGGTAGCTTTAAATAATTAAACAGAAATAACATAGGGAAGGAAGGAAGAAAATGTTTTATTTAACGACACACTCAACACATTTTAGTCAAGGTTATATGGTGTCGGACATATGGTTAAAGGCCACACAGACGTTGAGAGAGGAAACCCACTGTCGCCACTTCATATGGGCTACTCTTTTCAATTAGCCACAATTAAGGGATCTTTTATATGCACCACCACATAGACAGGACAGCACATACTACAGCCTTTGATGTACCAGTCGTGGTGCACTGGCTGGAGCGAGAAATAGCCCACTGATGAGGATAGATCCCTAAACCGACCGAGCATCAAGCGAGTGCTTTACAACTGGGCTACATCTCGCACCTAAATAACATAGAGAGGCAGTGTATTTGCTAGAAAGAAACTTTTAGGTATGGCGATATGGAATTAAATGCAACCAGTCAACAGGGGGTATGGGGCACTTCCTCCACAAAGAAAATGGGTTAGGTTTAGAGTTAGGGTTAAGAATATAATATGTAAGTAATGATAAAGAGTAGGCCTAATTAATTTTGTCAAAAGCTTAAAACTTGAAATGAAAAAAAGAAGAAGAAATCTGCCAAAAATTGTGGGTATGGAGCCACACCCGTTTTACCCTCTGACAGAAACCCTGGGAGACGATCATTATGAGTTTGTCCTCAAAGAACATGGGCATTTTCATTTAGAACTAAATCTGTACATTCTGAACAAATCTGCACGTCTTTGATTTTCTTAAAAAGAAAGGTAATGGTGCATTGTACACAATAATTAATCAAGCTAAATAAAATTTAATTAAAAAAAAAGAACGAAATCCAATAATAAAATTACTCACTAGAAGAGATTGTCCATTACATAATGGTAATCTTTTCTCCTTCGGTCTGGCAAGTAACAACCAGAGAACAAAATTATTGCATTCAGCCCATCACCATAGTAACCTGAAAATATCAAACATTACCTTCAAGCAATCAATACGAATGACACCAATGCTGCCCTGCTAAGCCAAAAGACAAGAATTAAATGGTGAAATAATGATTTTGAGAAAACATATTTTTGTGCGACTGTTCCTGATTTGGGAAAGGCTTTATTAAGAATGACTTTGTTTCTCAAGAACAGTACTTTTAAATAATCAACAAATTGTCATCAGTGATTTTACTTATAAAGTTATTAATAGAAGTTATTAATTTAAAGTAGTTAAATAATTTTGTTTCTCAAGAAAAGTTTGAAAAAAGTAGAATTCTAACCCCTATGAGACAGGACTTCTACCACTCTACTAACCCCCGTGAGACAGGACTTTCTTGTACGGTTCTATCACTTTGAGGTCGATGCGGAACTGGCGGTCGCCGAGTCGAACTGTCTTCCAGTGTCGTGCATCATTCCTCTCATCCTCTTCAGAATATTCCTCGATCGGCTCGCAGTCATCCGGCGTCCGCACGGGCGTGTCGTCTGTCAACAAACACCAACAATCAGGGTCCGTGCAGCTTATAAAACTTTCAGCGAGTCCAGACTCAATGTGTACTGATGTCACACAGTTTGTGTGGCATTGCCATGACATTACTGTCTCAGACACTGTTAGGGACTCGAGTCTAGACTCTATAAAAGCATGAGCATCAAGCCAGATCTGAACCCTGGTTGACTAAACATGCAGGGCCTAATTAACAAAGCCTGTTTATGACTTAAACACATTTACAATGCTTAAACACTTGCATTTAAGCCATAACAAGACGTTGTAAATTTGGACGTATCACTAACTCTTGGAACTTTGCGATCTTGCAGTGCAATGCTAAAAGACTTGCAAAGAGTATGCTTTGTTGTCTAACAGAGCCTAAGAGAGCTTTGTAAATTAGGCCCACGGAACTTAATTCACTGAACTCTCGCAACTTTACGATCTCACAGTGCAATGCTAAAAGACTTATATAAAGAGGATGCTTTGTTGTTTAACAGAGCCTAAGAGTGCTTTTTTTAAGTTATCTTAGCACTTTGAAATTGTAAAACCATTGTAGGCTATAACATCACTATGATGTGTGTATTATAGTGACGTCATAGCCTATGATGATTTTACGATATCACAGAGCTAAGATTGCTTTAAAAATATGGCCCTGGGTCATGTTTTATGAAGTGATCTTAGCGCTAAGATCATCTTAAGTGCATGACTACTTTATGTAGATACAATGATCTCAGTGCTAAAATCACTGTAAAACAGGGTACAGGTCCAGATCCCCTTTCTACAAAGAAGGAAGGAAGAAAGAAAGGTTTTCATTTAACAATGCACTCAACACATTTTATTTATGGTTATATGACATCGGAAATATGGTTAAGGACCACACAGATATTGAGAGAGGAAACCCGCTGTTTCCACTTCATAAGTTACTCTTCTTTATTAGCAGCAATGGATCTTTTATATGCACCATCCGACAGACAGGATAGTACATACCATGGCCTTTGTTACACCAGTTGTGGAGCACTGGCTGGAACGAGAAATAGCTCAAGGAGCCCACTGATATAGATCGATCCCACACCAATCGTGCATCAAGCAAACACTTTACCACTGGGCCCTGTTTCTACACAGAGACCTTAGCGATAATGGGGTGGGACTTGGGACAGTGGTAAAGTGCCCGCCTAGTGCACTGTTGGTTTAGGATCATTCCCAATATGAATATTAGAGAAGTAATCTGCTACATTTTTCATTTAGTAGCAAGGGATCTTTGATATTCACCATCCCACAGACAGGATAGCACATTCCAAGGCCTATGATATACCAATTGTGGTGCACTAGATCATGATCCCAGATCGACTGTGCAGCAGATGAATGTGTTATCACTGGGCTACATCTCACCCCTAGAGATAGAGAGAGATAGAGGGAGAGAGAGAGAGAGAGAGAGAGAGAGAGAGAGAGAGAGAGAGAGAGAGAGAGACAGAGACAGAGAGAGAGAGAGGCAGAGACTGAGAAAGAGAGAGGAGGGGGAGAGACAGACAGAGAGAGAGCGAGAGAGATAGAGAGAGAGAGAGAGAGAGAGATATAAAGAGAGGGGTAGAGAGACAGAGATAGACAAAAAGTGGAACCGAAGGTTTATTTAATACCGGTAACTTACCTAAACCGAGAAATGTAATAACCAAACCAGAAAGATCCTTATTAACATACCAATAAAAAGACCTTTACACGAGTAAATATATATATTTTGTTAAACCCACACACGCCAAAAACCCATACAGCAGAAAGACATACTTTCCCACTCAAGTTCACCAAGAGCGTTCTCGTCTATGTCATCTGGAATGTCAAGGTCGTCAGGAGTTTCAACGTCATCCGTACTCGCTCGTAAATAAGAGTCACTGCTCTCATCATCGTCCAGCAAACCCACGTCAGGGACAATCTTCCGCTTCTCCTTCGTACGTGAATACGTGTTTAATGTCTGTGGTCGCTCTAGAATAGAAAAAAAAAATACAATATTTGGTTTAAGCAGTATTTATTTCTGTTTATATATTAACAGATGGGTTAAAATGGTCAACAGGTATACCCTATATAAAGACCTTTTCCTATATTATACAATTACTGGCCTCGGTGGCGTTGTGGCTAAGCTATCAGACTATAGGTTGGTAGGTACAGGGTTTGCAGCTAGCCTTTATTTGTTACTTATATATACAAAAAATGTATTAGTCTAATCATGCACCAGTGAGTGATGGAATGTTTTGCATCATACTTTAGAGGAACCAGGGAATGGACATTTTTCCTTAAATTGTATCAAATGATAATAATAATAACAGTAATAATAATAATAATAAATCTACAATGCTATGAAAACAAAAGAAAACAAAAGAAACATCTACAAGTCATTTCTTTCGATTTCCAAGCATTAAACAAACTTTTATCAAACGTTTGATGGCGGTGTAATATTTTTAACATGCTCATATACTACTAAGGTTTCAAGCATGTCCGTCCTGGATTTGGCTTCTGTCCGGGACAGATTTATGTTTGAGCTAAAAATTATGTATTTAAAATATAATTTCAACGTAACTTTGAGGTAACCGTTATGGTAATCCACAGGTTACACAAATATAATTCACATACCCGAACAATTGGTTACCTAGGTAAAAACCACGTGAACATACTTCCGGTTACTAGACATTTGCCATTAATAGAGCCTTTATTCAGGGATGTGAAAATACTGCTAATTTAAAGAAATAACACATTTTCAGATCTACAGGTGCAAGCGCCGTAACAAATCCCAAATCAAAGTCAAACTTGGTCTGTAACTCTACATAACAAACCTACATATAAATGCAAAATTTCAACTGTATTGCGAAAGAAAGTCTGAAACATTACGTGGGACAACCGGATGGATGGACTGACGAAGACAAAACCTACATACATGTATAATGTAAACATGCAGTGTCAAAGTTGCATAAAGTTTGTTTTGTTTTAACGACACCAGTAGAGCACATTGATTAATTAATCATCGGCTATTGGATGTCAAACATTTGATAATTTTGACTCGTAGTCATCAGATGAAACCCGCTATATTTTTCCTAATGCAGCAAAGGGATTTTTTATATGCACTTTCCCACAGACATTTCCTTTGGCCAGTTGTGGTGCACTGGTTGAAATGAAAAAAAAACCTAATCAGTTGAATGGTCCACCAAGTTGATTCGATTTTGTGACACACGCACCTCAACTGAGATAAATCCAGCATCAAACAGGTTGCATAAAGGCAGTTCCCAAAAATGTTCGCAATATATATTAAATTTGACTGGTAGAGAGCTAAAAAAAACCTGAAATAATCTAAGACTTTAAAAATGCTGAAAGCTCTAAAGTTTGTTTTGTTTAACAACACCACTAGATCACAATGTTTTTTATTATTTTTTATATATATATATCTTTGGCTATTGGATGTCCAACATTTGTTCATGACTGTGACATGTAGTAAAAACTGTCTTTGTCTGAGAATGGTCACTGACTTGGATGTACCTGTACAGGTAGATACAAAATTATTTTTAAAAAGACACACCTGCCATTGTTTTTTCTGATCCACCTTCAGAAAGCATTCTGGGTAACTCATCATCCTGCCATTCATCCTAAAATAGTCAAAGGAAAGGAATGTTTAACAACACCCCAGCACATGTAAAACTCAAAACGTTACTGTCCTACTTGATGTAGAGAGGAAAGGAAAGGAATGTTTAACAACACCCCAGCACATGTAAAACTCAAAATGTTACTGTCTTACTTGATGTAGAGAGGAAAGGAAAGGAATGTTTAACAACACCCCAGCACATGTAAAACTCAAAATGTTACTGTCTTACTTGATGTAGAGAGGAAAGGAAAGGAATGTTTAACAACACCCCAGTACATGTAAAACTCAAAACGTTACTGCCCTACTTGATGTACAGAGGAAAGGAAAGGAATGTTTAACAACACCCCAGTACATGTAAAGCTCAAAACGTTACTGCCCTACTTGATGTAGAGAGGAAAGGAATGTTTAACAACACCCAGCACATGTAAAACTCATAAGGTTACTGTCCTACTTGATTTAGAGAGGAAAGGAATGTTAAACAACACCCCATCACATCGAAAACTCCTAATGTTACTGTCCTACTTGATTTAGAGAGGAAAGGAATGTTAAAGAACACCCCAGTACATGGAAAACTCATAAGGTTGCTGTCCTACTTGATGTAGAGAGGAAAGGAAAGGAATGTTAAACAACACCCCAGCACATGGAAAACTCAAGGTTACTCAAGGAAATGAAAGAAATGTTTGCTTAACAGCATCTCAGCACATTTTAAAATAATAATTATATTTGGTTCAAATTTAAACTTCAATTTTACAGATTTGCTGACCAAATTTGTTACATTGCTAATAATTTGTTTGTTTGTCTGTTTAACGACGCACTCAACACATTATAATTACGGTTATATCGGCGTCGGACATGGTTATGTCGAGAAAAAAAACCAGTGGTTAGCTGATGGGGATTGCTAATACTTTGTGGCTTCAACTTAAACCCTGATATATTGTACATACTCATAACCCTTGTTTGAGGTAAAAGGTTTATTTTGTTTAACGACACCACTACAGCCAGTAGCAGATCCACAAACTCCATTTAGGGGGGGGGGGGGGGGG
>JAECMU010101727.1:1157-17162 GCA_016106625.1 Dracogyra subfuscus | reverse complement strand
CAAAATTACAATGATCACTATTTTTGTCACAAAATGGACAGTTGAACGGTTATATATACATGTATTGACCTGTGCCGTAACAATATAAAATTATTGTTGAAAGTTGAAATGAAACAGATGCATGCTCCAGTGCATTGTTAATCTCATTTATATCTTATGATATGGTGGTCATTTATATTATAAGGTGACTTGTTTTTGGTTAAAGGATTTTTGTTTTGTTTTGTTTTGTTTAACGACGCACTCAACACATTTTAACTACGGTTATATCGGCGACGGACATATGTTTATGTCGAGAAAAAACCCCAGTGGTTAGCTGACGGGGTTGGTTAAAGGAAGGCTTGTATTGAACTTACATATATATATTCGACTTGTCAAAAATGACAGATATAGTCCAGTAGAAATATGTCAAAAGTGAACCTAGAACAAATTGCAATAGATTTGTTTATGATTGCTTCTGGTTAGTGGGGTCACTCTGAATATCCACACCAAGTTAGTGGGGTTTTTACAGTAAAAATATTTTATGTTTTTTTTCTCGTTTACCTGTATATAACAGCCACATTTCCATAACAACCACTATTGCGAGGTCCCTTGAGTGACCATTATATACAGATTCTCTTGGGACTGATGAAATACACCGGTTTAGATAGAGTGCCAATGTAGACAGAGTTTGTCCAGAGTTACAGTTCTTGTGATATACTGATAAAAACAAAAATGCAAACATAAATAAAAGATATTGTTCTCATACAATTACCGGTAACGGTCACTTCGTTTTAGTATATCTAATATTGTCTGTCTTCTGATCTTGAATTTCAAAGCTAAATATTTTTGTTTACACAGAGGATTTGATGAAATTCATCCATTAATTTTACTTTATGTTCTAAAGATAGATTGATATTGTCGCCTGGGTTTGTTTTTTTGGTCGCTCCACCATTACAAATTCATTAAATGGAAATGTCATTCATTTTTTTATGCCGGCACTAAACAAAAGATCGATATAATACAATACAGGTATGAACACATACAAATAATAATCTGATTTATCTTGCTACCTACACCCATAGCTAATTACTACATGCACTGTTCTGTTGTTCTTGAATTTACATCCGAAGTCTGGAATAGACAGCATCCGGTGTAGGCAGAGTTTTGTTCCTAATAAATTAACAGTAGCTGGATATGTCATAGTGATATCATAGCCTACAGTACAATGGATTTATGATATTGTTGTGCTATTACAGCTTTGAAAATCTGTAGCCAGGTTACAAAAATATGTCTTCCAAGGGATAATAATTTATTTCAATATCTTAAGTAACTAGAAGTCCTTTAATTTGAGAAATATTTTATACTTAAGTTGTAGTAACTGATGTGGTGGGATGTAGCCCAGTGGTAAAGTGCTCTCTTGATATGTGGTCAGTCTGTCAGTGGGCCCATTTGGCTATTTCCCATTACAACCGGTGCACCACAACTGGTATATCAGAGGCTATGGTATGTGCTATCCTGTCTGGGATGGTGAATAAAAAAGATCCCCTGCTACTAATGGAAAAATGGAGCGTCTTTCTTCTAAGACTATATATATGCGAAAATTACCAAATGTTTGAAGTCCATTGTGCTCTAGTGGTGTCAATAAACAAAACAATCTTTAACATATGTCCTACTGTTTTAAAACATAATCAGGGTCATTGCTAGGATTTTTTGTTTGGAGGGGGTGCGGGGGAGCAAATGAGTAGTTAATAGTCTAAAACTCTTTAAACAGTTAAGAAGACAATTTTCTTTACATTTCTATAATGCTTTCCAGATTTTTTTCTATGGCCCTATAATGGTTCATCACAGAACCAATTAGCAATTTACATGTACTGTACATGAATTTAAAGTTGCATAACTGACATGCTAACAGTACAAAAACAACAGTGTTGAAAACAGTGTTCCCTGGTATTCTGTTATTCACATTTAAACACTGGAAATAAATAACAGCAATTAATGTGATACAATTTGGTGTTGGCAGTTTTCAATCTCTTAACCACTATGCCAGCCACTGTTTATTGCCTGAAATATAATAAATCTATGATCAATAGGTCAGCTCATTTGTTCTGCGCCAATAAACTCATTTTTATTCCCAAAGCACTCTGCTTGTGTTTAGATCCTATTTCCATGCACTTTTTTTATGATCACTTTTACAAGATGTAAATAAATCCTGTGTAAATGACATTTGATTACAAAATAAATAACTCTTCAACACTGCCGATTATAAGATGAACTTGATGGAATTTATGGAGATGTCGAGATATGAATTATGTATGTAGCTGTATTATATTGGATATCGGACCACCAAAGACTGTGAGAGTTACACACTCGTTTGATCTGTGAACCATTCATCATCTCTTTGTTTTTTATTTTCTTCTTTCAGTTTTTTGTTTGTTTTTGCTTTTAACTAAAGAAGACTATAAGCAAGTTTCATGTGACAGAGTGTAAAGTGTTGTCAAACCAGATTAATTATTTTGTTGCTATGGAAATAAAAGTTCCTTCAGCATTTAGTCATAATATATTTTTGATTTCAGCCGAAATAACCAGTTACTATGAGCTTGTTATCAATGAACAAAGAGTGGAACATAGCCCAGTGGTAAAGCACACATTTAATGTGTGGTCGGTCTAGGATCGATCCCCATCAGTGGGCCTATATAATGGGCTATTTCTTGTTCCAACCAGTGCAACAAAGTCTGTGGTATGTGTTTTTCTCTCTGTGAGATGGTACGTATAAAAGATCTCTTGGTACTAATGGAAAAGTGTAGCAGGTTTCCTCTCTATGACTGTGTCAGCTTTCAGTTACCATATATGTTTGATTTCAGCCAAGTGAGGGCTGGACATTGCCCAGTGGTAAAGCGCTCGCTTGATGCAATGTCGGTTTGGGATAGATTCCCATCAGTGGGCCCATTGGGTATTTCTCGCTCCAGCCAGTGCACCACGACTGGTAGATCAAAGGCTGTGGTATGTGCTCTCCTGTCTATGGGATGGTACATATAAAAGATCCTTTGCTGCTAATCAAAAAGAGTAGCCCATGAAGTGGACAGTGGATTTCCTTCTTCAATATCTGTGTGGTGTTTAACCATATGTCCGACGCAATATAACCATAAATAAAATGTGTTGAGTGCATCATTAAATAAAACATTTCCTTCCTTCCTTCAGCCAAAGTAACTGGTTACTATGATCTCATATGATCAAAAAAACAGAATTAACTGTACACCAAGACATCTTTTTAGATCACTCTAAAATCAGGAAATTCTGAAAACCTAAATTATTTCCTTATCAGATTCTTAGTATACAAATTTACTTATGCAGTTAGTAACTACATGTAGGTGAGAAGATCTTTTATAATGTGCACTTCACAACAAACAGTAGCTCAGTGGTACAGCACTCACTTGATGCGTAGTCAGTTTGGGATGGATCCCCATTGGTATATTAAAGGCTGTGGTATGTGCTATCCTGTCTTTGGGATGGTGCATATAAAAAGATTCCTTGCTGCTAATGGAAAAATGTGGCGGGTTTCCTCTCTAAGACTATATGTCAGTATTACCAAATGTTTGACATCCAATAGCTGATGATTAATAAATGAATGAATGTGCACTAGTGGTGTCGTTAAACAAAACAAACTTTCACAACAGACAGGCCAGCCATATGGAAGCTACATGTAGCTGGAACAAGGAGAGACAATTAATGTTAACACTTTAGCCACAATACTGGAATTTAATTCTCTAACTGGATGCCATGATGCTACTGATATGAAAACAAGAATGGACTATAATTATAGAAATGTGGAATATTTCCATACTTTTGTCCATTTAATTAAGTTACACTATATCAAATACAGAACATGGAGGAAATGGAAACTGTATTTACATGCCCATATCCTTACGGTTCAGGCACGCCCACCCCGGACTCAGTTTCTGACTTTGCCAGTGGCTGATTCTGGGGCAGGAAGTGAACAGAACATGGTTGCTAGGGCTGCTTGTCCATACTGTGGATTATATGTATGTACTGAATAGTGGCAAAGAGAATTTTTTTTATATCCACAGCACTTTTATATGCAAATCACATGCCATGGCCATTGATATACCAGTCGTGTTTTGACCAATAAGGATGAGAAACTTCCAATAGGACCTCTGATGGGGTTTGATCCTAGAAACCACAGACGTCTGACGAATGCTCTACTGACTGAGTTATAGATGGAACCCATTCAGTCTTGTAAATTTAATTTGATTGTTACATGTATATAATACCATTTACAGTTTTCTTTTGAACATACATACATCATATGAAAGGGTCTAACACTCCTCGTGTATGGAAGCCAGTGCATCTCGCCTCATTGGGCTTGACAAAGTGTGAAATTGTAATTAACTGTTTAATACACACTGATCAATAAAATTAATATCTCGCCTGTCAAGTATGGAATAATTTTCAGGAAGTTGACACCAGGCAGCTTGTTTGCAGCTTGTTTGCACCTCATTAGTCAAAGAGAAACGTACGTCAATAGAGAGTCGGCCCGACACAGAGCACAGGCAATATAGGGAGCAATTTCAATATGGAACCCAGTCAATACAGGACCCAGTCAATACAGAACCAAGTCAATGCAGGACCCAGTCAATACAGAACCAAGTCAATACAGAACCAAGTCAATACAGAACCAAGTCAATACAGAACCCAGTCAATAAGGACCAAGTCAGTACAGAACCCAGTCAATACAGAACCAAGTCAATACAGGACCCAGTCAATATAGAACCCAGTCAATACAGAACCCAAGTTAATACAGGACCCAGTCAATACAGGACCCCACTAGAGCACATTGATTTTGTATCTTATCATAGGCTATTGGACGTCAAACATATGGTCGTTCTAACACTGTTTTTTAGAGGAATCCCGCTGTTGCCACATAGGCTACTCTTTTTATGACAGGCAGCAAGGGATCTTTTATTTGCACTTCCCACAAGCAGGATAGCACAAACCATGGCCTTTGTTGAACCAGTTATGGTAATGGTCGGTACAAGTGGTTTACACCTACCCATTGACCTTGCAGAGCCACTTATTCAGGGTTTGGAGTCGGTATCTGGATTAAAAATCCCATGTTTTGACTGGGATCTGAACCCAGTACCTACCAGCCTGTAGTCTGATGACCTAACCACAACACCACCAAGGCCAGTCTCATTATTAGCAGGCCCTGGAGCTTATTTGAAGGTGGACCTGGAAATTTAAGGTCCCAAAGGGACTGAACTTTTGTAGGGCAGGGGGCATGTTATACTCAATTTGTTTTTGAAATTCAGGTGTTCAAATTCAGCACTTCCAGCCATCAGAGCACAGCAACAGAAAAAAGTGTGTATGTCTGGGGATTGGGGGTGGGTTGGAGGGGAGCTGTTCCACAGCTTGTGATTAGTTTACTGACTAAGAAATGAGAGAAAAGTAAACATTGTGGATATAAAAAGTATAACTGAGATTTTGACCTGAATTAAACTTTGCACCATCTCGTGTATGCTCTTTATATACCACATGACTACATTTAATTGGTACTTATACTGTATCATCCCCATGCCCCATGTCTAAACACGTTTCTGTAAACTAACATACACACACGCACGCATGCATGCACGTGTACACACAAACACACACATAAACACACACACACTACCTTAACTTTATTTTAAATTTGGTTTTCCATTGTATCCAGTCCTCATGTCATGTCAT
The DNA here is from genome assembly GCA_016106625.1 of Dracogyra subfuscus. Lineage (NCBI taxonomy): Eukaryota > Metazoa > Mollusca > Gastropoda > Neomphalida > Peltospiridae > Dracogyra > Dracogyra subfuscus. The sequence goes on along the minus strand of JAECMU010101727.1, from coordinate 11,438 downwards.
GTCATGTCATAGGATTTAACATGCACAGTCAGAACAAGCTGTTGTAGAGCACACCTGTCGTGGGCGCAAGAGCTTGCAAAGCAAGCTCTTTCGTCCAAGACAGAAAGTTGGGGGGGAATGTAGGAGGGACCACCTGCACTGGCAGATGCAAGGAAGCACCAGCAGTCCGATTAAGATTGGTAGCAGGCGGGGGTGGTGGTGGTGGTGGGGCTATGGAAGCCTTCTTGTACAAGAGTCCATTATTTATTGGAATGTGCTAAAGCAAAATTCCTTCTAGGTATAATAATAATAATGAAAAGTATAGGCAATTTTCTACTTATGAACATATTTATGATGTTTGGCACATCTAATTGGGTGTTAACTTACTGTGGTCCTAAATAACTAGCACATAATTATATGTGCTAAAATGTATTAAAAATAATGCACAATTTTGCCTTTGCGCTAAAAATAGCTATTAAATAGGTTTTGTACTTTTACTTTGTATTCTTTCTGATTTTATTTTTTTTGGTGACGAAATACAACAATTTTACCAGTATTAGATACACAAAGAAACCACATTGTGTAAGGTGATTAAAATGAATGTAATTTCAGAACAAAGCACTGAGACATTCGATTGCAGTATCTGCCCTAACAAAATATTTGTTGATGATAATTATAATCCACTCAATGACTGTTGCAAGAGGATTGTACTGAGAATTTAGGTGCGCCATTGTGGGTGTTTTAATTGTGTTAAAAAAACTGTATATGCCCTTTGTAAATGTCAGTGTGTTGATTTTCAGCTACAGTCAAACCAATCTTATTCTTAAACTGTTACCAGAGAGTAGATATTGCAGTTTCACACTGTATTAAATAAGTTTGAAGAATAGTGCACAAATCATCAATATTAATAAACACCTACATGTAATTTATTTTACATTTTGTGTGTAAAACTAAATATATTTTCAATATCAGGGATGAAGGAAGAAAATGTTTTATTTATAGACACAGTCAACACATTTTATTTATGGCGTCAGATGTATGATTAAAGACCACACAGGTAATGAGAGAGGAAACTTGCTGTCACCACTTAATGGGCTATTCTTTTTTATTAGCAGCAATAGCAAGGGATATGTTTTATGCACCATCCCATAAACAGGATAGCACATACAACAGCCTTTGATGTACCAGTTGTGATACACTGGAATGAGTGCAAAATAGCATAACGGGCCCACTGACAGGGATCAATTCTAAACTGCCTGTGGATCAAGTAAGCGCTTTACGACTGAGCTACGCTTTACCACTGAGCTACGTTTCATTCCCTATCAGGGATGAAATTGCACATATAGCAACTACTGTGCATTAATGTGCACTGAACTGTTTATGCTTAGTCAAATAATCTGTCATTACTGAATATTGTGCCTTTGTTTGTCCAACTTTATTGATTTAATGTTTTGGGGTCGTGCTGTAGTCTGACAATAAACTCCATATCTCCTATCTGAATATCACTGTAGCCTGACCTGACCTGACCACACAGATATTGAAAGAGGAAACCCGCTGTCACTATTTACTGGGCTACTCTTTTTGATTGGCAGTATATGCACCATCCCACAGACAGGGTTGTATATACCACAGCCTTTGATATACCAGTCATTGTGCATAGGCTGGAATGAGAAATAGCCCAATGGGTCCACTGACGGGGATCGATCCCACACTGACCGCACAACGAGCAAGCCCTGTACCACTGGACCACATCTGGCCTTCCATTGTGTTGTATGTTATAAAGATGTCAGACATGCAGCATTGCAGTGCTATTTCATCAGGCACATCTTCTCAGCAGATTTGTGATGATGCAACACAAGCATACATATGTAGCTGCATTGTCTGCAATACATCTTCTCCAAAATATGATTTATACCATTTCTTAAAGGCTGATGGTGTGTGTTTCAAGGTTACCATCAACTACATTCATAAATAAAAAAGCTCACCAGTAACTTCTTTATTAGTAAAACAAAAATAATGGTCAGATTATTTTATTAAAAAAAAGAAGGCTAAAAATACTTGATGTTGTTAGTGACATCTGGTGCATAATAATCACAGAAAAAGTCACGTAATAATCTTTGCACAGAGAAACAGATCTTTTATTAGTTACCAAACATTCTGCTTATATGCCATCATTATATTATAGGGGATGAGATGTAGCCTGCTATTTACTGACTTTGTCAGGCTGCTGGTGCTCCCTTGCACCTGCCAGTGCAGGCAGTCCCTCCTCTTCCACCCCCACCTTTCCTGTCCTCGGCCGAACCCTGCACCCAAGACGGGCATGCGCTACAACAGCTTGTTCTGAATGTGCATGTAAAATCCTATGACATGACATGTAGCCCAGTGGTAATGTACTCGCCTTATGCATTGTCAGTCAAGGATCTATTCTTGTTGATGAGTTCATTGGGCTATTTCTCATTCCAGCCAGTGCACCAAGAATGGTATAGCAAAGGCTGTGGTATGTGCTATTCTGTTTGTGGGATGATGCATATAAAGTATCTGTTGTTACTAATGAAAAAGAATTCTCCCTCCTATCGAGCCACTGGTCATACCATCATCATATAGGAGGGAGACATGCCTGAACCTTAGTGGCTATAGGCATGATAAAAATGGTGTAAACTGTAATGGACAAATGTAGCAGGTTTCCTCTCTTAAGACTATTATGTCAAAATTGCCAAATATTTGACATTCAATATCTGTTGATTAATAAATCAATGTGCTCTAGTGGTGTCGTTAAGCAAAACAAACTTTAATTATCAAACATTCTGTTTATATGCTGTTATAATATTAAAAGGGACCCACAATGCATCTGATTAGAGGCTGTGGTATGTTCTACCCTGTCTGTGGGATGGTGCATATAAAAGATCCTTGTTACTAATCGGATAGAGTAGCCCATGAAGTGGCAACAGCGGGTTTCCTTTCTCAATATCTGTGGGGTCCTCAACCCTATGTCTGATGCCATATAACCATAAATAAAATATGTTGAGTGCATCGTTAAATAAAACATATCCTTCCTTCTTGATTAAAGGAGGGAGTTGTAGAGCACTTGTGAGGTGTGATGGGACCTAAGTCTGTTACCATGGTATGTATTGCCCTTTCTATGGGAAAATTATAAAAATATGTTGTTGTAAAAATAGCTTTTTTATATATGTGGAATCTGTGATGGTAGCAGATTTCCTCTCTCAGCCAAGCATAAAAAATAACCATCTATTTGCCACTAAAAACATGTAGCTGTAGTTTTTTTAAAAGCATCAAGTTGTCCTAAAACAAATATTCTTTCTTTCTAAAGAACTGCTTTATTTAACAACACACTCAACACATTTTATTTACAGTTATATGGCATCAGACATGGTTACGGACCACACAGATTTTGAGAGGAATCCCGCTGTTGCCACTTCATGGGCTAGCTACTCTTTCTGATTAGCAGCAAGGGATCTTTTATTTGCACTTCTCACAGGCAGGATAGCACAAACCGTGGCCTTTGTTGAACCATTTATGGATCACTGGTCAGTGCAAGTGGTTTACACCTAACTGTAGGGTTTTGCAGAGCACTCACTCGGGGTTTTGAGTCAGTATTTGGATTAAAAACCCCATGCCTCAACTGGGATCCGAACATGAACCGAAGCCTGTAGACCAATGGCCTAACCACGATGTCACCGAGGCCGGTCCAGTTAGGGAAAGTAACTAAGCTGAATTTCAACTATCTGTTGATACCTGGGATGGAAATACAGTGATGTATGTGTTAACCTTGAAAACCATGTTGATATGCAATCTAATGAAGATTAAAACCAAATTTTCTAATTCCATACCCTACTGCTCCTTGATAACCAAATTATGTTACAGCTGTTGCAGTTACTGCAGGCAGATTAGAATCATGGGATATAATTGTGAAAAGTGACTTAATAGTCCACCTGATCGGAATAAGGGCCTGTTTCATCTGATTTATAGCTGTAGTAACAACATTAAACGATGCAGTTAAAAATATCCATATAGAGAGACTACTTGGGTCTTTGTGCTTTCTGAAGCTGAATCTTATTTAATCTTATTATCAACAAAACATTGAGTAAAATCAAGCTCATTTCTCTGCACAACTTTGAGTCCAGAGAACGTTTGACAAATCATTGTAGTGTATGTGTGTATGTCCAGTGAACAACTGTCAGATGCTTTATCTATAGGAGGAAATACCATACAGGAATCAAGTTCAAAATTCCTTTAGGGAGTTGGTGTTAATGATAAGTTAATTTTAGTCTTCAGAATACAGATCAGGTCAGGTCAGAGAATTTAACATGTACATTCAGCAATCTGTTGTAGTGTATGCCTGTCCTGGACACAGGTGTCAGCCTCAGCTGGTTCCTTTGTCCAGGACAAGAAAGGGTGAGTTGGGTGAAGAGGAGACTGCCTGCATTGGCAGGTGCAAGAGATCACCCGCAGTCCAATAGTGATCGGTAACAGTTGGAAGGTGGTACAGATGTACTTAATAGCTTTTTAAAGGTAGGGTTTCTCAGCAGGATCCAGAAAGAAAGAAAGACATGTTTTATTTAACAACGCACTCGACACATTTTATTTACAGTTATATTGCATCAGACATATATTATGATTAAGGACCACACAGATATTGAGAGAGGAAACCTGCTGTCACCACTTCATGGGCTACTCTATCTGATTAACAGCAATGGATCTTTTATGTGCACCATCCCACAGATAGGGTAGTACATACCATAGCCTTTGATATACCAGTTGTGGTGCACTGGCTGGAATGAGAAATAGGTTAATGGGCCCACTGATGGGGATCGATCTCAGACCGACCATACTACGTTCTGCCCCAGTAGCAAGATCCAAGATTGATTATGTAACTAGAAATATTCAGTAATGCTCTCTACTAAAACAACCAAATTTACAAAGCCTGTTTTAGTTGTACGTTCATGTTGATAGATTTACAATGCTTATAATAAAAACAAGCTTCGTAAATTCGGCCCTAAATGTTTAGCAAAACTGTTTAACAGCTAGCATTAGATAAAAACATTTTATACATGGCTACATACCTATAATTGAGTTAAATACCAATATACCAATAATGATTTCCATTTAGCTGGCTGAATAAAGTGCTTTTTGGGACAAATTAAATGTCTTCTATTGTCAGGCATAATATCACAGCAGCCATGGTAAAGTGCTCGCTTGATGTGCAGTCACTCTAGGATCGATCCCCATTGGTGGGCCCAGTGAGCTATTTCTCATTCCAGCCAGTGCACAACGACTAGTATATTATATCAAAAAGAGTAGCGCATGAAGTAATGACAGCGGATTTCCTCTCTAAATATTTGTGTGATCCGTAACCATATGTCTGACATCATATAACCATAAATAAAATGTGTTGAGTGCATCATTAAGTAAAAGATAATTTATTTATTTTTAAATATCCTAACTTTGTTTAAATTAAGGTGGGTTTTTTTTAGCATATAAGATATTTTCACATTTTTAAAATTACTATTTACTTACATTTGTTTGTTTAAAATATGAATATCTCTATAATCAGTGCATTTCTGGACATACTAATCTCAATATAAATTTTTGCCTAAAATAATTTTGTGCATATGAATTTATTATTTCTTCCAATATGTCCAAATGGAATTTGAAATAATTTGACCAAAGGTATTTGTTTGTATGTATTTGTTTGTATAATATTTTATATATAAAACATGTTTAAAAAACAAAAAAATGTAAGTAGTATGTGTTTTTAGTTTGTTGGTGTGTGAGGGCTGGAGGAAGAACAAACAGAAGTTTGCTATAACTGAAAACTCGGAATAGTCTTGTTAATCCTTATTGGTCATGTGGTAAAGTGCTTGCTTGAACAATGGTCAGTTTGGGATCAATCCCCATCGGTGGGCTCATTCAGCCAGTGCACCACAACTGGTATATCAAAGACTGTGTTATTCTCTCTGTGGGATGGTACATATAAAAGAACACTTGCTACTTAAAGAAAAAAATGTAGTGGGTTGCCTATCAAAGTCTATTAGTCAAAATTACCAAATGTTTGACATCTAATTTTAAAACAATTAATAAATCAATGTGCTCACTGGTGTCATTAAACAAAACAAACTTTTTTTTGAGTTACTTCATTCCCACACTAATATCACCAATCACCTATCCATGCAAATCCTTTCTCCTACAGTTTTGGTGTCACAGCTGTTCAGAGATTATTTCACATGTGTGATATATATAATATTTATAGCACTGATTAATTATTTTCAAGTATATTGCTAACATAATACTTAGTATAACGTGGATTAGATGTCTTTGAAAGCTGTTGTACGTGTTAGAGGTATTTCTGCACATGGTGACATGAGCGGTGTTGTTCAGATATCATTGATTTTTCTTAGTATATCTACACAGGAGACCTACATGTACGTTGAGCATAATTAATTCAGTGAAGTGTGAAATGAGACAGATAGAAAGAAACTAGGTGGGGTTTTTTAAAAAGTTAATTAAACAAATAAAGATCAACCATAGACCAATGTTGTTAAACTACCACATGTGTGCGTGAAGTGTGCATATACTGCAATCTATTTTATTTGTTTACTCATTCATTCGTCACAAATTTAAAATATAAAATATGTTTATTATTAAAAAACATTTTTTTTATATACAATAAGAAAGACATATAATTCAGAATTATTATTATTATTATTCCTGCTACCGTGAGCATTTTGTGTTTTGATGAAAAATAGTAGATACTGTTTCTATCTGGACTTAGCCAGCATGAATAAAGAGCTGAGCTCTTGGTTTATTCAGATGGCAACTTTGTTTAGATTGGCAAAAAAAGAATGTGTGGAGAATGGCTGCCTAAGGATCAATAATTGATGTAAGATGCTTTTTGATGGCATTCATTGAGGTGAAAATTCTCGTTGCATGACTTTCCTTGCTACTCGTGATTACCAGGTCTGCCTAAATGGCACAGATCGTATCTAGAGGACATAAAAACAAACTGACAGCCTGTTATTAGTAAATCACCATGTAATTATGTCATATTGAAATGTATTTGGCAAACAGGACAGTCATTATTCTGGAAATGGTAATTACAAGTTATATGTTTACTGATTGTCTGGGTCAGACTTGCTAGATAAGTGATATGATAACGGGTTCACCCCTGTATATGACCTCAAACGACCATATAGCGTAGGTGGCTAGCTGTATCCAGTACTTTAGCCATCATGATCCCCGTCGGTGGGCCCATTGGGCTATTTCTCTCACTAGCCCAGTGTATTACAACTGGTATATCAAAGGCTGTGGTATTTACCACCCTGTCTGTGGGATAGTGCATATAAAAGATCCCTTGCTGCTAATCAAAAAGAGTAGCCCATGAAGTAGCAGCAGTGGGTTTCCTCCCTCTATGTCTGTGTGGTCCTTAACCATATGTCCCATGCCATATATAACCGTAATTAAAATGTCTTGAGTGCATTGTTAAACAAAACATTTCCTTCCTTTAGCCAGCAGCTTATGGTCTAGGTCCACATGCCAGTATAGGCAGGCTAGCTGTAGCTCAGCTGTAGAGTTGTGATGCGTCCTGGGATCAATACTCCTTGATGGAACCTAGATCATTATATGCCCATTTTGTTTGCAATAATTGGTTAAATATATATTATATTATTTAATGTGTATGGCATAGTTATAGGACATTCTTGTTAACATTCTCTATAACATAATTAAAGTTTCAAACTTGTTCCACAAATTTAATATGGCATTTATGTGATAATGTCTATATGCATGCAAGGGAAGAATATATATTCATGGATCAATCGTATGACCAATTGGAACTCTTTCCTAGCTTATCAAAGGCCATGGTATGTGCTGTTATGTCTGTGGGAGAGTGCATACACAAGAAATCTAGCACAGGCTGGAATGAGAAATAGGCCAATGGGCCGAAGCACCAACGCAGTTCAACCCCAGGCCTACCATACAACAGTTGAACGCTTTACCACTGGACTACGTCCAATACGGTTCTATATAGACAGATGTATTAAATGATAGACAGACATGCTTGTCCGATCATGCACAATCACACGTAATTGACCTATTCATCATTCTTTGAATAGCTACTAATGTTGTGATTATCTTCAACTGGCGTTTATGTATTGATTACGTGCTACACTAAAAAAGACATCCGATCCAACCCCAACTAAAATTATATATATATACTTCACAGACTTTGACACGAGTGTGGGGTGGGATGTAGCCCATTCACTTTTCTCATGCTTGATCAGTCTAGGATCGATCTCTATCAGTGGGCTATTTCATGGCTGGTATACCAAATGCTGTGATATGTGCTGTTCTGTGTGGGATGGTGCATACAAAGGATCCCTTGCTACTAATAGAAGAATGTAGTGGGTTTCCAAGCAAAGACTATATGCCAGAATTACCAAATGTTTGACATCCAATAGCCGATGATTAATAAATCAATGTGCTGTAGTGGTGTCATTGCATAACAAGACACCCCTGAACACACTAGTGACAGCTAGGTGAGCAGTCACATGAAGTCTCAAACAGAAATGTTTCAAATTGTAGTTTTTTTACAAAGTGATCACTTTGCCACTTTCCTAAAACAACCTGGACATTTGTTGAGGGGAGTGAATGATCAATGAAGACATGAGGTGTGTGGTATTGTAATGATTTAAAAGAAAATATTTGGTGGATATGCTACATCTATGGTTTAAATACAATATGTCTTGGGTGGGAGTGAATATTTACAAAACAGTGTCCACACATCCCTCCCACCCACCCCCATCTTTTGGGATATGTTTTGGAACAGCCTTGGGTTGTGTCCTATAAGCTTGTGTGTCCTCTCATAGCAAATAAAGCTGTTCGAATTTAATTTGACATTAATTTACATCAGTAGAATAAATAAATAAATAAATAAATAAATAAATAAACAAGTATTTTCCCATATAACAGGATAATATATACTATGCTGTGTACAACACCAAACAGGAAGTCTTGTGTGTCATCGACTCAAAATAGTCCCCTCTGCATCTGACAAGAGATGTCAGATTAAGATGTTTCAGAATTATTTTAATTTAAAAAATGGGTCATGTTTTTAAAAATTAACTGTCAGATCTAGTAGTATAAATATTATTTCATGCCATCTATCTACTGAAAATGTGCCTTTACTATGGCTCTTTGCGTTACTCAGTAGATGATATTTGTCCGATTACAGTAACACTGTTAACTTCTTCAGCAGTTTTAATTTGCCTTAAGCGATTGGCACAGATCAGCAGCCGATCGTGTATCTGCATAGGATACCACCGGTTCCCTCAAAGTAAATCAAAGGTTACATATTTGCAAATTGACAGTCTTCAATGCTGTACGTGCATCTGGCAAGGTTAGTGCAAAATTAGGTTAATGACTTGGTTTTAATGTGCTGCAGAAAGACAGGCGGGTTGTATGTTGTATTGAAGCTGGTGAATGGAGGCTTCAGGTTCTGTGTTATTGTCTGTCTGTCTGCAGCAGGCTGTTCCTGGATGAACATCACACATTTAGAGCTAGGGCTGGCTCTTCTGAAAAATATCATATGGTGAAGAGAGTGAATGAGTAGAAGGTACAGGGTTCTTTTTTAAAACTGGCCTCGATAGCGTCATGGTTAGGCCATTGGTCAACAAGCTGGAGGTACTGGGTTCGGAATCCACTCAAGGCATGGGATTTTTTAATCCAGATACCAACTCCAAACCCTGAGTAAGTGCTCCGCAAGGCTCAGTGGGTAGGTGTAAACCACTTACACCAACCAGTGATCCATAACTGGTTCAACAAAAGCCAGGGTTTGTGCTATCCTGCCTGTGGGAAGCACAAATAAAAGATACCTTGCTGCTAATTGGAAAGAGTAGCCCATGAATTGGCGAAGTGGGTTTCCTCTCAAAATCTGTGTGGTCCTTAAGCATATGTCTGATGTCATATAACCGTAAATAAAATGTGCTGAGTTCATTGTTAAATAAAACATTTCTTTCTTTCTTTCTTTTTTAAAACCACCATAACATATTAAAATGACATAATTGCTTGAACCTTAATGGATATAAGCACTAAATTAAGTTGAAATGAAATGTATCTTGATGTGTCAAGCTCAAAATGAAGAGAAAACAGTGAACATGAAACATTTGTATTAACAGAATGAACAATTCAGTTTCCTTCCAACCCATTGTGATAATGTTTTCTTTCAGCTATAGAATAGGAAACCAATTAGCTTTAGTTTAATAATGTGGTCCAGGGATCTGCCCCCCC
>JAECMU010101716.1:0-30835 GCA_016106625.1 Dracogyra subfuscus | reverse complement strand
ATTAATATTACCACCCAGCCATGTCACACTATTAATATTACCACCCAGCCATGTCACACTATTAGTATTACCACCCAGCCATGTCACACTATCAGTATTACCACCCAGCCATGTCACACTATTAGTATTACCACCCAGCCATGTCACACTATTAGTATTACCACCCAGCCATGTCACACTATCAGTATTACCCCTAGCCATGTCACACTATTAGTATTACCACCCAGCCATGTCACACTATTAGTATTACCACCCAGCCAGGTGACCATTCCTCTGACTGTATTGTTACCCCATTATTCAGTGTTGATGCTTTTTTTTTACTTTGCCACCTGCCTCCCTCTGCCCTGCTATTTTGAAATGTACTCTCAATTTTCACCCATGGTGAGAAAATACCAATATAAACTCAAAGCTGGGTAACAATTTTAGAATATTAACAGATACACAATTTTCAGATATGCTCTTCAAATGCTTTTGGTGGGAGGGGGGGATTGGAGGGAAGGAAGGAATTTTTTAATTATTTAATTATGTACAACACATTTTAATAAGGACCCACACAGGTAATGAGATAGAAAAGCTGTGTCACACAATGAGCTACTATTTATAATCAGCAGCAAGGGATCTCACAGATAGGATTATGGTACCTTTGTTACACCAGCTGTGGCGGGACAGAGAAATATCCGTATGGGCCCTTGAACGGGGATTAATCTTAGACTGACTGCACATCAGGCCCCTTTAAAGGTGGGGGTGGAGTGAGTTGTGTGTTTGGCAGTACTTAAATGTTCAGCCAGCAAGAATACTGTTAACAGAATTACATATAGTTCAAATACCACAAATGTTTATAAAGTGTAGTTAAGTGATGAAATAAATATCAATTTTATAATTTTCACCCTCTATCTAGGGTCCCTCAGAAAAATGTTTTCTTAAAGTAATGCACTCTTGGACTTTCGAATGGTGCTGACCCTTAAATCATTGTATCTATTTATATAGTGTGACCCTGTGACCACAAAGCTGCATTAAGATGTCATTGCACAGAATCGGTGATTACTTTGATCAGTGTCCGCCTGTGTTTGATGGTGGTCTTCCAGCCCAGCCACTTCACTCGAATTCCCAGATCCAGACTCAGAATCAACAGACCAAGCAGCTCCAGTGAACCATGAACCTGGATGATAGAAATATGAAACAAATGTTATGCACTTAAAAATTCATTTCCTCTACAGGTATAGACATAAAATGCAATCTCTTAATTTGTAGCCAGCTAACTTGCCATCTGTTATTGCCAATTTGACCATTTACTTCTTTGTGTTCTACCAAAGCATAGGAAATGCTATTTTAAATTTAAAACATACTCCACCTTCTTTTACTAGACTATTTTAATATGTCAAATGTATACATTAAACTTACTATGCTAAATTCCAGAAAACAAATTTCCATATGTCCCAAGTTCATGAACATAACTCTGTCAAAAATTGATAATTGGCTATGAAAGTCAAACTGTATCTGTAACAATACATGGTAAAGCTATACACAAAATTTCAGCCCAATATCTTATGGTATTGTTGAAGAAAAAAAACATCCGGGAAAAACAAATGTGGAACAGACGGCTGGATGGACAGATGGTTGACAAACAAAGATGAAACACATAGTTACCTCCCATTGGTCCGATAAGGGATTAAAACTGGAGACAAATGTATGTAGAAAAGAAATGGATTTGGACAAGAAACAATGTATTTTTCCATTTTTAGGCAAGGATTCTTTGAAAAGTCTCTCGAAACTCACTGGCAGTGTATTATAATTGTAAAATTATCAAGTTAACGATGCAATGACTATGTGGTTATTACAAATTAAATCTCCTCTTCCTACATATGGAGGGAGGAGGTGTAGCCAAGTCGTACAGTGCTTGGTCAGTTTGGGATAGATTCCCTTCAGTGGGCCCATTGGGCTATTTCTCACTCCAGCCAGTGCATCATGACTGGTACATCAAAGGTCGTGGTATGTGCTATCCTTTATATGGGATAGTGCATCGAAAAGAGTAGCCCATGAAGTGGCGACAGTGGGTTTCCTCCTTCAATATTTGTGCTGTCCTTAACCATGTCTGATGCCATAGAACCGTAAATAAAATGTGTTGAGTTTGTCGTTAAATAAAACATTTCTTTCTTTCCTCCTCCATATGGCTGCATAATCCTTTTGAATTCTGAGCTTTCTAACTTACAAATGTTGAATTATATACAAAGAAGGTAGATTTTGCAGTAATAAACAGTATGCAATGACAGAAATGATTCTCCTTCTTGGATTCTGTAAACACTGGGGTTCTCTCTATGTACAGACTATGAATTATAGTATACACAATGTCACGACTGGTTGGTGGACAAGTCAGAGCCACATGAAACAACTCAAGTACATGTCAGTGATTCAGCTGTTGACATCCTGGTGGTGAACAGCATGTCACACAAGCATTAACATCCAAGTGAAACATTCATTATTAAATCATTTTATCCTGCAACCACTGTTTCTATCAACTGATTAAGATGATCAATTAAAACAAAGTCATAAACATATACTAGCAGTTTACAACTCAATTCATGTGATGTCACATGCATAGCTACATTACAAAATCGCTCATTTGACCTCTAGGTCATCGTACAATGTAGCTGACATAACAGAAATACTAGCTTTTCCACTTTATTTTATGATCTGCAGGATAAAGATAATAACTAGTTACGGTAATGACGTAGGATATTGGCTTTATCCGGTTCAGGCCGAATAAGAAATACTGCTTGGGAAACCTTGCAGAATTTACCACTCTTACCTTCACAGGATAAAGCTACGTCACTAACTAGTTATTCTCCATTTATTACAGTAGACAATGTATGTGTACATGTAGACTGAAAGGCTACTTTAAATAGCAGGAAGCAAACCGACAGAATGCTTTAACTGTGACAGTCACTATCATATCTCTTTGTGTCACAGCTGATAATTAATACTTTCATAATTATAAAACATTACGCACTCCAACAGGAAGACTCAAGAAGGATACTGCAGGCCTCTCGCACACTGCTAACACCAGTACCAACAGTGCAGCCAGAAAATCGAGCAGATGAAACCATCTGTTATGAGCCACCTCATAGGCTGGGAGAGCCTCATGGTCCCGTGGATGTGTGTTGTACTTGTCGTTATGCTCAGCCTCCTGTAAGAAAATAGCTGCCTCCTTGTAATTGAGCTGCCATCGCTGCTTGCGGTACAATTCACGACTGTATTCGTCTACTACTTCATGGTGTCGGGGAATGTCATACGCCATGTTTCCACTTTCATTGGCGATATCCGATTCTGGTTCATCTGTGGAAAACAAATTTTAGAACATTGTTTAGGGATCAAATTAGTGGTGTGAAAAAAATGTGAAAAAGCTGTCAGTTTTTCTAGACCTAGCAGATGAAAAGGACATTCACATGTAAACTGTTAGGAAGTTTTAGAGGAGTATTCTTAGCATTTTATTTACAATAAATATGACGTAGGCATTACCAAAATGGCAAGACTTGACCCAGACCCGAGTACCTAACATTTACACAAGATAATCAGAGTATGAATAAAGTAAAATAACATTATGCATCTTAATTCCAGCTCTGAACATGCCATTGTATTGCATCCCACATATTTAACTTTTTAAATTTTCCTAACAATGTACCAGGTGGAAAGTGTATGGTAAATTGCCGTACAAAAACATAATTAAATGAGTTCTTTCATTTTACGGGTACTCGAATCTTGCTAGACTTGGCCAGTGCCTATGCTCATGGAGACCCTAGTTATTAGATTAATCTCCTTCAAACTACAGAACTACCAAAGACTAAAAGGGTCTGCAAGGCACAAAATAAAAAATGTCACTTAACTAGCAAATTGCTAACCAATGTTAAAAAATGATTAGCAATTTTGGTAAATGTGTAGCAATAATTTTCAACAATTCGCGAGCTACTTCTAGCAAGCTTTGTGAGATTACATTACTGAACACTAACTGTACAGTGTCATCGATTCATTGGTATTATAGTAATGTAGTGACTCAAGGAATATTCAATAAAGACCATGAAAGCACACAAATATTCTTTGACTCTTTTATTGATGTTTACACTTTGGTATAACATTAAAGCCTGAAAACATTATTTCAAATGGTAAAATTTTTTTAAATCACCCAAACCCTAGCAAGAAAGTACCGGTACCAATGTGTTTGGATTCCATTGGGGTTTGCCTTGGGTGATTTTTAAAATATTTACTATTGTTGAGATTGCTGAACCGCTACCCTCCTTGGTTTACAGAAAAATATATCCACAGACTTCTTTGGATCAAATTGGCTCTGTGGTGGGCCCTCCTTCTTGATTCAAGTGACCTCTCTGTTAGGCTGCACCTCCAGTCAGTTTTTGTTTTGGCCATGGCAGAAAAATACCTTTCTACAATTGCATTTGACATTGCGCATTCTATCTGATCTCTCTGTTCAGCTGATCAAAACAAAAACAATCGTCATGATGGTGAGGGGCTTGGTGGCAGGCGGGTGGCCGATGAAATATTATTGAAGATCAGGGATTAAACATCGGAATATATGTGCGAGATGTTTTGACATCAACAGATGTGTATTAGGTAGCATTGGTTCAGAGAAAAAGTGGTCTTTCGCATTTTGCTTTGAACAGATAATTTTGACTCGCAGTTTATTCTTTTTCCATCGCAAATTGCGATACCGGTTATTTTGTGCCTTGGTCTGCTCTAAAACATGAAATATTTTCAACTGAAACATGGCTCCCAAACCACAACCATGAACCTCACTATACTCGAGGCTTAATGTAGCTCAGTGGTAGAGTGTTTGCCCAAGGTGTGATAGCTTCATGTTATTTCCATCCCAATCAATAACCCATGTCTGGTGCATCTAAGAGTTCAGACTGTCACACGCACTGTCCTGTCTGTTTGACGGCAGCAGTATCTTTCTCTTTCCTACTCTCTCTTCCACCTCTCTCCTACTCTCATCCACTTCTCTCCTACTTTCTCTTCCCCCTCTATCCTACTTTCCCTCCCCTTTTCTTTCCTACTTTTTCTCGCTTTCTTTCTTCTACTTTCCCTCCATCTCTGACCACCAACTCTCTCCTACTCTCCCCTACCCTTAAAAATGCTCAAATTAAAATAATACGGTTTTCAAGATTATATTTTTCATTCAGAACAAGCATAGAGGGTTGGATGTACCTAACTGAATTCAGTTTAAAAGCAGATATATTAGACTAATTGTCAGAATGCTTGCCTGATGTGCAATAGGTTGCAAATAATTCACTAAACAGGTTTATTTTGTTTAACAATACCACTAGAGCAAATTTTAAAAAGTTTGTTTTGATTAACACCACCACTAGAGCACATTGATTTATTAATCATCGGATATATTTTATATGGACCATCCTACAGACAGGATAGCAAATAC
This sequence comes from Dracogyra subfuscus, assembly GCA_016106625.1. Lineage (NCBI taxonomy): Eukaryota > Metazoa > Mollusca > Gastropoda > Neomphalida > Peltospiridae > Dracogyra > Dracogyra subfuscus. The sequence goes on along the minus strand of JAECMU010101716.1, from coordinate 25,392 downwards.
CACAGCCTTTGATATACGAGTCGTGATGCATTGGCTATAACGAGAAATAGACCAATGGACCTACCAACAGGGATCGAACCCAGACTGACTGCGCATCAAACAAGCACTTTACCCCAGAGAACATTGATTAATCAATCATCAGCTATTGGATATCAAACATTGAGCAATTCTGACACAGTCATCAGACGAAACCCTCTATATATTTTTTAATGTAATAAGGAATCTTTCATATGAACGTTTTCACAGACAGGAAAGCACATACCATGGCGTTTGACCAGTTGTGGTACACTGATTGAAACAAGAATGAACACAATCAGTTCAATGGTTCCACCGAGGAAGTTCGATCCTGTGCACACTCAACAGACTGAGCTAAATCCTGCCATCTAGCCCGATCACTTGCTACTAATGATAAAATGTAGCGGGTTTCCTCTCTAACACTATGTTAAACTTACCAAATATTTGACATCCAATTGCCGATGATTAATTAATCAATGTGCTCTAGTGGTGTCGCTACACAAAACAAAACCTTTTTTTGTGATTGTTGGGCACTTGTTGTATTATTGGAAGACGGAATGGCTGAGTGGACCATTATGTGACGCAACGTCACAATATAGGTCGCCCAACTTACAATTATGTTGTCCGGAGTTTGCCAAAGCTTAGCTGAATGTGGGTGCTGTCGGGTTTCTTTCTGTAGTGTGTGTATTACAGGGCACAATATTTAACGCGAACCGCTGTTCTGTTCGCGTGTCGGTTACGCAAAATTAAATTTATGCAAACTGCAAATCGGTTACGTTGTGACCTGTAGATGTTCAGAAATTAAAACTTGCAAACTTCACAATTACAGGAAGTTTATTCATGCAGGCATACTACTAGTATGACTACAACTGTTTTGGACTGATTTTTAGTACCGTACTTGATTCGCGGCAAACCAGTAGACAACGGTATATTGCAACCGTTGTAACTTGCGACTGAAGAGTCGAGCCAAACAATTTAAAGAAATGTGTACGGACCGCTAAGGCACCTAAATTATCTGCTGCTATTCTATCTCTAAAGGAATATATGTGGACATAATATTGGATTGCCTATAATTTTACAAAGCTAGGTTGAAAACGGTTTTAACGTAAACAAAAATGTCACAAAAGCTGAAATATACTAACATCACATAATGAGCTTTAAATAACAAACATTTGGAATGTCACTGTAGTATAGAAGTACTAGCGATAAAGTGAATATAGCATCGCCGCAACAAAATACTAGTGTCGAATTGTGGTCTTTCTTTTTATGTTACCGGTATTATAAGATTTATTTTTATTAATATACCGGGTAATCATAGTTCAGAGGAACTGGACATTTGTTGTTTGGGGTTTTGGTGGGGTTTTTTTTTTTTTTAATCTGCTGTATACTAAATTTTACATATTATCAGTGACAAATGGTAGTCTTTATTTCTTATTTATATAATAAAAAGATACTAGTCTAATCATTCACCAGTGAGTGATGGAGTGTTTTGCATTATACTTTAGAGGAACCAGGGAATGGAAATTTTTCCTTCAATTGTATCAAATAATAATAATAATAATAACAATAATAATAATAATAAATCTACAACACTACGATTGTATGAAAACAAAACAAACATCTACAAGTCACTTCTTTCAATTTGCAAGCATTAAAGAAACTTTTATAAAACATTTTCTTTTGTATTTTGTTTTAACTTTATGTCTGAGCCAAAAATTATGTCTTTAAAATATAATTTCAACGAAACTTTGAGGTAACCGTTAAGGTAATCCACAGGTTACGCAAATATAATTCACGTAACCGAACGATTGGTTACCTAGGTAAAAACCATGTGAACCGATTTCCGGTTACCTCAGATTTCGAAATAATGTCCCCTGTATTAGTTATTAATATCTGAAATTTTTTAACAAAGTTACTTGAAAATGGTCAATATAAATGTATTTGACGTCAAACATAGGATTGTTGTGGTATTAAGAGTGGAAATCTTTGACTACTTTTTGGTGGTCGGCGATTGTCATAAAGGTACATATCTTGGTCTCTGACTGTAATGAGAGCGTATTTATGTCCAAATGTCCGTCTAGCTCTCTTACTGTCAGAGTACTCAGGCTACCCGGCGCCAGATAGTCCAAGGCAGATTCGATAAAAGCATATAATCATACTGTAACATTGGATTTGGACTAGGTTGCAGAATATTGTCTCTCAATGAACTCTGGATTTTCACATTCAAGCCAGTGTCCCATGACTAGTACATTGAAAACCATGGTATGTAGTGTCCTGTCAATGGGAAACCAGTAGATCATTAAGTTATCATCATAATTATTCATTATTATGGCAGTAGGAGTTTCCTCCCTCAGCATCGAAATCGGTCTAAGATTAATCCTTAAACAATCTTTTTCTTTCAAACATAGCCTCATAGGCTACATGACAGCGCATACGGTGTCTTGACTAGAACGGGAAAAACCCAAACGGATGTGCCCACTCTAAATATGATGACGTGATCAAGTTTAACTTTAAGGTTGCGTAAGTAAATAATAATAATAAAAGGAGACTATGAATAGTTATAATAATAGTATGATAATAACGAAAATCAACAATATCATACTTATGCTTAAGCTCCGCTGTCTGTCACAGGCTTGTGGTGGGCGAATTAGCAAAGGACTTTCGAATAAATCAGCCATCGCGTCTTTTTTCTTTTTTTTTAAAGAGCGCCTATTCGTTTTCGCTTTACTTTTCTTTTCTTTTTTTTAACCTTCGACAATAATAAACCACTTCCTAGAAGTAGTTCCTACTTATAATTCGGCATTTTTCGGAAATGAATAGCATCGCCATTCGGAATGCATCGGTTAATTACGGTTACTGGCATAGTACCGATTAGTTCCGAATGATGGTAACCATGTTGAAATTATTGCGCGATAGCTATGTTCAATTAATATTTAAAAACATATTTCAAAAACTATCTTTTGTTTCCAATATATACAATATATCCAGCATGGCTATTCATAATAATTGCAATAATTATTCCACTCTACTAAAATCTTAAAAACCCAAAGAACTACTTGTTGTTAACATGACAACACTAAACAAACCACAGTGCTTGAGCCGAGAGAAAATGTTGTGCGATTCATATGTCGTGCAGTTTGTTTAAATTACCGTAGATATGTATTTATATAAAATAATGTTGTTGTTTAATACTTAATTATTTCACAGTCACTGACTAGATTAATGTCAATTTGCTTTTATTAGATAAGTCACAAAATGTCCACTTTAAAAATGTCTTCTGCAATGACAGTAACAACAACTATACAGCCAGTGGGCTTAGAGCCTACAGTGCACATGAAACTTCAGCCACCGTCGAAACCATCTCCATCACAGAATACGATCAGGCTACGAAAACTACGGTTAGATCCTTCAAGAGCATTGGAACCAACCCGGAAGAAACTAACTACAATCGAATCTCAGAGAGTGATGTCAGTATTTGAAGAAACCATCAAACGTGTTGAAATAGTCACCTTGCTGCCGTATATATTGGAGAACATTGATCGTTTTAAGATTGTTCTTGGAATTGAATTAGTGGAAATGCTGTTACAGCACATTACTTTTCAGGATAGCTACCAAGACATTCGATCAGAACTGGACAAACAACTCCAGAAGAGGCTAAAGAGTGGTAAAAGCGCATCAATGGTAAAATGCAGTCAGTTTGACGACGCTGATGATGATGATGATGATGAACCAGAGGAAGCTGAGACTAGCAGAAAATCCAGTGTTTCTAGTACACATTCTCTTAAGAGTTTAGATGGCCAGGCTGAACATTTGATGAGACAACTTACTCTGATTGCTCAGAAGTTGAGCCACTCATGTAAAAATATCTTAAGAGTCTTCAGTTTAAATCCTGCTGCCATGAATGCCATAACTGCAGAGTGTGAACATCGAAAAGAAGATTGTAAGGAGCTTGTAGGTTATTTATTAGAGTTAAAAGAAATTCTACTGGGGAAATTGCTAACAACACCTGAAGAGGAAAATGAGAGAATGGAGTATCTAAAGGAAATTTCAAAGAGAGAAAGAAACAATGCTGTAATTATTGAGAAACTGGAAGGGGAGTTGAAGGCAGCTATTGAAGATAAGGATGAAGAAGTATGTAATTTTTGGCAACTTACTTAAAGCACATTTTAGAATTGTGTGCATTGTTCTATGATTGATATAGTTTGTGTACAGAATGCTAATATCAGAATATGCTTTTATAATAAAACAAAAATGTTGATAAAACATATTCCTTATCAAATCATATTTTTTATGTACTTTTCAGAAGGGAATGGAGTATAGAAAAAAAAGTATGATTTACACTCATGAAAATGTTGATAATTGTGACGGCCATTGAGGACATTGTTAGGTGATATTTAAAACAGAAAAGGAATACCTAGCTGGAAGAGTTAGTTTTTCCATCTAGATTCATATGTTTGAGGTTTTAATAGACCAAATCAGTTCCTATTACAGATAATGTTAATATTTACTAATAAAACTGATATAAACAGTGAGTGTATCATCACACCCAGGAAGTACAGCAATAAAACGTGTGACACCTCACATTTAATCTACCTCCAAGAAAATGAGGGGTCACATACCATTTAAGAGATTTAATTAATGGTTTTATTAGCTGAAATTGCAGTTCCATCTTCGGAGGTACCTTGCATTAGTTCCAACCTCTGATATATACTACATAACAACTGTATTTAACAGATACAAATGTATTTATTTAAATTGTCAATGCATAATAGTATCTGCACAAATAATCAGTGTCACATATTACTACCAATCACACCCTCAGCTGTTTTTACTCCATAAATATTTGACTGTGCACCTCATACTTTGATACAGAACTGTTTTCTTTCTTTGGTACCATGCAACCTTGAAGGCTAGTTAGTAGAAAACTGAAATAAACTTTAAACCTTAATTATAGCTAACAAGTTATAAATATTTTTTAATTGCATTTGTTTTTTCCCCACAAGGAGTGAAACATTTTTCACTGCAACAAGACTTGGTATTCATGCACCAGATTTCACTTGAGATAAAAGTGGGGTGCAATCAGTTTGGTTAATAAAAAAAAAAGCTGAATTTAAAAGGTGTGACAATCAAAATTTTAATTAAAAATATGTGTGATAACTCTTGTTGTTTGTATCCATGGTGTGAAGATTGTAAAAACATCATACCTAATTTTAGTATTTTTGGCAAATTATTTTGGAACTAACATTTATACATTATCTCAAAATATTCCATTAAATGTGCCTTGTTTGCAATTAAAACTATACTTTTTATTATAGTTTTAATTCCTTTGAAACAAAAGATAATCAGTATATTTGTTTAATTTTAAAACAAGTGGGCATTTATAAATGACAGTTGGGTCCCAACAAAGAGAAATTGTGGTTACATTTGTTGTTATTAATTGTAATACAAATGGATTTTTTGGTTGTTTTTCTAATAGATTCGCAAGAAGAATGACATTATCCGGCATCTCAGTGCTGACGTCACTCAGATTAACAATTATGCTGAGGAACACAACTGGAGAATCAAGCAAGAGGCTGAAAAGCAGGAGGCAGCTGACATCAAGAATTGTGAGGGGAAGTGTCAAAAACTCCACCAGGAAATAACTCACTTACGAACACAGCTTCATACCCACACTGTGGAGCACCGTGATAGTGAGCAGGAGCTTCGCAAGGTAATACTTGGTTTCTTCCGTTATCTAGCTATTTTATGATGGCGGTCTGGAACATTCCATGTGATTATTGTTACAGTTGCACTATATGTAGTGTTTGTATGGTAGTGTTTGTATGGTAGTACACATGGTGTCATTAACCTCAAAAAGATGTAGTTGACCTCCACTGAAATTAAGGTGATTCCACATTATTTTGTATCTAGACTGTTACGAACTTCTAAGAAAGAAGAGTTATGTTGAACAACCTTTCGACACACTGAATATGGAGATGGACACAAATTGTGCTTCACCAATTTATTTTTTTCTTCTTGTGACAGCAAATGTTTTTCCAGCATCAGTTAATGTCCAGTATTTATAAATTTAAAATGTATTAATATGAAGCATATTCTTATACATGATAGCCAAAGACAATGAATTTAGAATTCTTTGTAGTTTTCCAGAGAACATTCTGTTCAGTATTGATCATGTTGCGATTCACAATATAAGTTTTAGAGATCGCTACACAATTTAAAAAATATTAAAATGTAGTTGTTAATAAATTTCCAGAAGACTAGAAATATTGATGGCTAATTATCAAGATTTTGAAAACAAAATATTCCCTTCTTTTATGGACATTAAACCATAATACAAAATCACTGTTTTGAATTGTAGAAAAAGTACAAGATTGAAACTGAGGTTGAGAACTGGATCCAGAAGTATGATCAAGATATGGGAGAAAGACAGGTAATTTATTGAATGTTATCTAAGGTCTCACTATACAGTTGAATTCCTGGTAAGAGTTCATTCATCACGTTCTACCATAGTTCCTAATTGTGACAAATGTTATGGTTTGCATATTCACTTCTAATTATTGGGGAATAATTAAAACAATTTGTATTTTTAATGGTAAGCCTTGTGGCTGAATTATGCCCATGTTATTGTGCAATGACGTTTTGGGACATGGGTGTAATAACGGAGGAAAGAGCTGGAGAGAATCAGTTAATGAACCATCTGCAGAAATAGACCATGAAACATTACCAAGACAAAAATCAAATGTGAGACATTATAACCAGCAAGAGTGTAAAAATCATATTAATAGCAAAATAAAACATAAAATGTGATAAATCTGAACAGACATTTATATTGAACAGTTACCAGTTACCTCCAAATGCATTTAAAAAATTTGTAACGTAAAATCCTGAGAGTGCCAATTCCAACTGCATTTTGATGTATCACATACATTTCTGTAAATCTGCAAGATATTCCTTACACAAGTTGATGATTATTGACCTTGTTTTTGTCGTATTTGAAGAATTAAACTCGGTATGAATAAAGATGTTCTTGTTTCGTTGAAGGAGAGCAAAGTGTTTTGTTACAAGTTTGTGCTTGTTTGCATTAGAATTAGCAGGTGACATTGCATTACGTTACCTACTCATTAATTGGACGTAATTTATCTTATCTTTAGTTTCATTGGTTAAATCTCCCAGAGCAATATCACTTTTGATGGATCAGAGGGACTGTCTTAGGGCAATATTACTATTTATGGAAGGTCATGTGATTTGTTTTTGACCATTAAGAATACAGATATATTTTCAAATCAATTTTGCAATAGCACTACAGTGGCAGTTTCAAAGAAAAGATGAATCCTGTCAAAATTATTCATCTATGATCCATGCACTGCAGTAATAATATGCTAAATGATGACATCTCAACTCTACTTTAGTACGCTTCTATACTGGAATAAACAGATTTATCTTAATTGAGGAAAAATTGGACCACACTAGATTATAAATTCTTTTTTTCTGGGATCTGTAATTGTACAGAGTTCAGAGAAAAATACCTACAGACGTTTCACTACTCTCCGATTTGCAACAGCAATGAAATGCTTTTGCGACGGCATTGCCGATTGCCTCCGCGAATTACAAGGATTGTGATCATATTTGTTATTAATCAAGTCTAGGCTGGAATCTGTGTCATGCATCATCCTTTGTTTTGAGTGTTTGTAGTCAATTAGGTTATTTCAGTGTAGCATCATGTACATTTTTAAAAGTAAAGAAAAACTATTGTGTGTGCAATTTGTAAAGACATTGTTTTATATATAAATAAAACAATAATCACTTCATAATGAAGAATTTTATTGATTATTTTTTTGTTAATTTTAGTTGGAGATCTGTTTTGTTGGTATATACACATTAAAAAAAGATAAAAATTAAATTTTAAACTCCATAAGCAAATGACATTATATCTTGATCACATCACATATAAAGTCAAACTAGATTTACTGATTTAAAAAACACTTAAAATGGAGGTTAGTACATGATATAGTTGCACACCATGAACTTTCCATTCAAATGTTTTGTTGTAGGATGAATATGAAGAGATTGACGCAGTGTATACCGAGGAGAAGAAACAGCTACATGAGCTGGAGGAACGTTTCAAGACACTGGAGACTGAATATCTCCAAATCATGGAAGAGAGGCGTGCAGCTCGGGAGAAACGCGAGCAGGCAGAACGTGAACTTGCTTTAATGGTCAAAGCAGCAACCACCATTCAAGCTTTCTGGCGTTCATACAAGGTGCGCAAAGCACTCAAGTCAAAGAAAAAGAAAGGGGGTGGAAAAAAGAAAAAGAAGTAAAATGTGCCAGTGACTTTGCTACTTGTGAAACATGCTTACAGTGTTTCTGTAACAGGCTTACAGTGGCAGACTTTTGTTTTATAAACATAAAAACAATCAATTTTGCCCCAAAATTATGTTTATTCTGTTAAGAATTCATGTATTGATAGTTTTTTCACTCACTGGAGATATATTTAATTAACGTGTATATATCTGGCTTTTTATTTTACCCTTACAAGTGGTTGACCCAGGTTTCGGAGTGATCCCTTGTGGAAATGTCTTGACTTTAATTGTTTCCTTTCCCGTATATTGTCAACTTAGTCCATCTTCTATAAAAATTATCATGTTATATTAGACGGTAGGCAGTAAATATTGCCAATTTTACTAGGACCGATATTATTAAATGACTGTCTACACGTATATGTACATAGACTAGTCTATTCCACAGTGGTGTTTTTGTGTTGGAAATAGCTTTGTTGAGAATTATATTTATGTTAAGAATTATATTTATGTTAGTTGTCTTTGCTATTAATAAGGTTGTCTATTTAAGAAAGTTATTGAGGCCTGAGAGCTCATGCAGTTGGTTAAGAGTTAATAAGAACCATATATTTCAAACATCTTTAACAAAAAACGATGTGTGCAAAATGTCCTTGTCAATAAATGATATTACACATCAGGTATTATTTTCAGGTGTGGAGAATGCTACATGTACTTGTTATAGTAAATGGACGTTGACTATAAATGTGTATTACAAGTAAATCTTTGTAAAATATTGTTTTATAGATGTTTATCATTACCCACATATGACGGCAAATTTGGTGATAGTGTCAGTACGGTATCCACATTTTATTTTGGTTTCAATGCATTTCAGTCTGAACTATTGAGCAAGTTGACCACAGAATTATACTGTGGTATCACAGAATTTCAGAACAGCAATAGCTAAGACAAATATTCAAAGTAGTAATCCACGGGTTGAAATAGTTCCGGTCAACATCACCTTTCGGATCAGCAATTATTTTAAGTTTATGCGGTATATTCACACATTAATTTGAGTAAATCGTGTTTGGTCCAATAGGTTTTGATTTGGTCTGGCAGAATGTATAATCTGCCAGACCAAATATTCTATAGGAATTTTAGTCAATTTCAACCCCAATGCAAATTATGTGGGTAAAATAGGACCGTCGCCCAATAGGCCAACTTGACCATTCTTACCATAAAATCTTAAATATAACATAAACAGGACACATTTGAATGCATTCTGAATCACTTTCTTAAGGATTAAGGTGTCTGTTAATAATTGGTAACTGCAATCTCAACTTTTAAAGGGACATACCCTAGTTTCAGTTCATGAAAATTAACATTAAGTTTAGTTTAATTTACAAACCTGTGACACATTTTGATAAAGTTACAATTGAGTGAAACATGAGTCTTTGACTTTGAAATGGTGAAATACCCTCTAAAATAGAATAAAACTTGACTACATAACTGTTACTTCTCAGAGGCACGTGCCTTTTAAAAAATATGTGAAATGCATTTTGTGATATTAAAAAACACCAGGATGATCAAAAACACTTCGAATGTACGGAAATGGATACTTTAAACAATAAAATTTAAGTAAAATAAAGTCAAAACTATGTCTTAGTGTTTAAAAACTAGGGTATGTCCCTTTAAGGACACCACAAGAGCACATTGATTTATTAATCATTGGCTATTGGATGTCAAACATTTGGTTATTTTGACATATATAGTCTCATTTAGAAAACATCTTTTATATGCACCATCTCAAAGACAGGATAGCACATACCATGGCCATTGATATACCGGTCATGGTTCACTTGCTGAAACGAGAAATAGTCCAATGGGCCCACCGACAGGGATTGATCCCAAGTCAACCATGCATCAAGCGAGCGCTATACCACTGGGCTATGCCCCCCCATCCCCCACCCCCAACTGATTAGTGCACTGACCTGAAATTACTCCCATGTATGGCCCAAAACATACCGAAGCTGGGTCTGGGGAGTATGGTACCAGTCGAAAATAAAACTAATCAAATATGACAAAACACACTGTGTCTGTCCTGTTTCGAACTACATATCTAGCAGCATATGACATAGAACATGTGCTATATTTTTACACTGCCAGATTGGTAGCTGCAGGAAAGATATATATAAATCAAAGTAGGATTCTCATAATTATTGTTGGTGTTTGTAGAAGAAAATGTATCTATAGATATGAACGCAATTAATATATACTGAAAACATGTAAGTTACAAGCGCAGACCTAGGTTAGGTGTGTTTTGGGCCTAAAGTGGAAGGAAGGAATGTTTTAATGACGCACAACACATTTTCATTATGGTATATGGCATCGGATCCACACAGAAAAATGCCACTGCTACCACACAATGTGATTGTTTTGACTGTGATTTTAAAGAGCATGCACTTAAGCTGTATAGTGGGTGGGACGTAGCTCAGTGGAAAAGCGCTCCATTGATGCATGGTCGATCTCCGTCGGTGGGCCCATTACACTATCTCTCATTCTAGCCAGTGCACAATGACTGGTAAATCAAAGGCTGTGGTATGTGCCATCCTGTCTGTGGGATGGTGCATATAAAAGATCCCCTGCTGCTAATGTGAAAATAAAAACAGATTTCGAACCTTCATGTCCCAATACCACTCTTACTTTTTGGATGGGGTCTTGTGTGGGTTTCTTACTTGATATCAATCATATTACAGACAACAGGTGTGGACACAATATGTGCAACCAAAACATAGAACAAGCATATATATATATATATATATAATACATATATATATATATATGTATATATATATATGTATATATATATGTATATATGTAGATGTATATATATGTGTATACATGTATTGGGTTATATTGTGAACAAACTGGATGCATTTATGAAGATGTATATAAAGTATTTTAGTGTTTGAGCACCATTTAATATTTTAACACACTGCAGAGTAGTTTTTAAATTGTGTTAGATTTTGTATATATGCAATGATGAAGCATTATAATGATAATAATAATAATAATAATAAATTATTTATTTAGTGAGGGTAACACAGTTAGCAAAAGCTAATCTTCCCTGAGGCCCTCTAACACAAATAGAAATAGGACCTACATGTATTCTTCAAATATAATTTATTTTGATTTATGTATACAATAATTGTTTGTTTAAATTTGCTGAATTTGTGTAATAAAACAAAACCCACACATTGGATGTTTTTGTGGTATCATGTGTTGTTTGTGATCCCCATTTGTTTTCCTCTTCAACCGGTGACGAGTTACTGGTTTATTCAAGATGCCTTGGAGGTATTGTGGTTGTTGAAATCTGGTGCCCAAATCAAGTTTTTGCAGGTCATTACCGTGACTTTCCTCTCGCTAATCCAACCCTGCCAATTAGCTATGGCAGTTGGCAATGCTGTGGTATTTTCAATTTCCCTCCACACGGTCTGCCCGTCTGCAATTATTACAACCTCAAACCCCCCCCCCCCCAAAAAAAAAACCCACCAACACATAAATAAATAATAATAAAAAAGAGATCACAATGATGTCACTTTACTTTTATACTTATGTGACTTTATATGTTGTCAAATTTTGTAATTAACAATATACATCCTTTACACTGTATTAATTTTTAGAGGAGAGGAGGGGGGGGAGAATTATTTTTCAGTAAAATGGTAACAAGGGGCAGGGTAAAAATTAATAGTGGCTGGATGCAGTGTCTATCCATTTATTGCTAGGAGAACACAGCAAGAGAATGGCGAATTTGATACAGGAACATAAATGTATTGTATCATCATTAAGAAATAAATAGTATTCAGCAGTTAAATATAACAAAGTTGTATTTCAGAAAAGTTGAACAGGTTTGAAAGTGTCAATGAACAAGCCAGTTGTCCATGGACTTTAGGCATATGTTTTTTTTTAACAATAAGGACGTCACTCATATACAGTCAAACCTGTTTGTAACGGTTACTTGAGGGACCTGACTTATGTGGCCATTATGGACCGGTGGCTGTTTGATATAGGTAAAGGAAAAGGCATAAAATAATTTACTATAAAAATCCCACTACTAAACTGGAATGCATGAAGTAACAACAGTCTTCACACTGTTAGAAAACATTGTTGATGTAGAATGTTTATGATTTGTAAATCTAAAATGAAAGGACACGCTTTAAAGCTGCCATCACCAAGAATAATATCATGCACCATTCCGCCATCTTTATGGGAAGGGTCTATATAAACTGATATGGGAGGTATGCCCCCAGCGAGCTACTCTCGATATACTAAGTCAAAACCTATACTAGTTTGAATGCTTTTTTACAATTTAGATTGACTGTTCAAAATTCGCGCCAAAATTTCCTCAAATCAAACTGCGCACCTTTTTCTCTTTGGCTTATTAATGCTCCATTCAAAATTCCATAGCACCACCACCCACTCCCACCTGCTACCGATTTCCATCGGACTGCTGGTGCTCTGTTACGCTGCATATAGCACAACTGTGAGCATTATGCGTACGCATATAGCACACACCAAGACGTAGCTGTATGCGTCGAAAAAGGCATGGTCATACCGCATAAATGGTAAATGAAGATTCTTGATACAACCGTTTTTACATATATCGACCAGAAAGCACTTAACTTCTCAAGGTCACTGACCTTGACCTTCGATATATTGACACCAAAATTGTCATGACCAACCTTCATATTTAGCTTGAGGATCATAGGTCCAACCGTTCTCAAGTTATTGATCGGAAACCATCTTGTATACCGACGGACATGAACAAAAAGTAAAAAGTAAAGTTTGTTTTATTTAACGACGCCTCATTCTGACACATTTCGTTTTAGAGGAAACCCGCTGCCGCCACATAGGCTACTCCTTCCGATAAGCAGCAAGGGGTCTTTTATATGCACTTTCCCACAGACAGGACAGCACATACCACGGCCTTTGATAAACCAGTTGTGGACCACTGGTTGGAACGGAAAATAGCCCAAGCTGCAAATGGGTCCACTGAGAAGGATCGATCCAACGACCGACAGCTTCACAGGCAATAAAAGTGGCCGCTGGCCGTTATGACCAGGTAGCCATTCCATACACGTCAAATAAAGAAGGAAATGCGTTGGGGGAACCTGGTAGTGACTGTTATAGACAGGTGACCGCTCTGAACAGGTGTCCGACGATATACATATATTAAGCAAAGTGAACTTTATGCGGTGTCGAGGCACATGTCTGCCGCATATAGCTAACGTGTGCTTTATGTGGCGCACGCTGCCGCATATAGCTCACTGTGTGCTATATGCGTTGAAAATCACCGCATAACGCTCACAGTTGTGCTACATGCGGCGCGCACTATATGCGGCGCTACAGTGCTCCTTGCACCTGCCAGTGCAGATGGTCCCCTCTCCCCCCCACCCAACTTTCTGTCTTGGACGGAAGAGCTTGCTTTGCAAGCACTTGCACCCACGACAGGCGTGCGCTACAACAGCTTGCTCTGAATGTGCACATTAAACCCTATGACCTGACCTGACCTATGCCCCCAGACAAGAAAAGTTTACCTACAGATAGGTATATGTATAAACGAATGGATTGATATACAGACAATAAAATATAATAATGGGGAACATTTTGTTTGAAACATTTTGATCAGCGATGGTGATTAGTTGAAAATTAAGTAGATGCTACTGTTAAATGTTTTACAATTGTGTAGCAATCTCTGAAATTTGCATAGCGAATCACAATTCAATACTGGACAAAATGTTCCCTGTATAATACAACCTGTCAAAGACGGGTGTATAATAACAAATAAAAAAGGCTATGATTTAAGAAAAAGATTTCAATTCAATAGGCATACAGATGCTCATTGACACTACAGTTTTAAAATGTCAAATTTTGACCTCCTTTATTTCCACATTATTGTTTTTCTTGCATGTTGTCTTTACACTTGTAGTCTGTGTATTTGTTACTTCTACCATACACCTTGTGAACAGGGTATTTTTCAGCATTTTGTTTTAGTTTTGCGATCACGGCTGTAGGTAGATCAATCTGGCAGCGGTCAGCAAGACGAATAAGATACACAAGAACATCACTCATTTCCTGACCAACGTGCTCCTTCTCAGCATCGGTGAAATCTGTAATCAATAACAACAACAAAAAGTAGTAATATGATTAACACCTACAGGGTAAACAGTAATAATTTGAATAGAACTACATACATGTATTATGTTATGATGGTACTTTGATGACTTAGTAACTGACCTTCAGTGTAATAAACAATAATACAAAAATTAGCACAAGCATTAAATTGATGTAGACTATAGTCCGTCCCATAGGGAACACCTTTTTTCATACTATGGAATTTACTACAAGTTACTCATTTTTGAGCCAATTGTTTTCTAAAATTCACACAAATATAGTAGTTTTTTTATTATTTCTAAAGCACTTTTACCTTTCTTCTTATGTCAAAACAAACTGAAATTATTTACAAAAAATATTTTTGTAACTGAATGGGACGGACTATAGATATTTTGGATCCCATCTACTAACCTTAAGCTTGGATTTCATAGCCTGTATGACAATGGCAAGTTTATGCAGTTTGCTTTTGTAGCATGCATGCATGCTGTGTGTGTGTTTGTGTTTGTGTGCATACATGCAGGCATGCATGTATCTGAATATGAATACTATATAACAATAATAATAAAGTTAACAGTCTTTCATAATAGAGCAGAGTTTTCTATGAAATTGAACAATTTAAGTATTATTTCAACTGATCATTCAACTAAAGCTTATATTTGTTTTAGTTTCTGATTTTACAACCTCGCTAGTTTTTTGTCGCTAATATGACACTTTATTTGGATTATGCTAAATTTTAAGGTCGCTAATACTTCATGATTTACAGTAATTTAATCTAATATTTACCAGGTAAACCTTCCTTAACTTCTCCTTTCCACTGACTGTAAGAGAAATATGTAACAAATCCAATTAATTTCTTCATAGTATCATTTAATAGTATATAGAAAAACTGAATAAATTATTAATATTGTTAAACAAAATTAATAATGAAATTCAGTCCCAAAGTCAACTGTTTGTGCTGGGAGGTGCATTGTGAAATTAATAATGGAAACTCTGATCCAAAGTCAACTGTTTGTGCTGGGAGGTGCATTGTGAAATTAATAATGGAAACTCGGATCCAAAGTCAACTGTTTGTGCTGGGAGGTGCATTGTGAAATTAATAATGGAAACTCGGATCCAAAGTCAACTGTTTGTGCTGGGAGGTGTATTGTCCTCGGACATGTTCTCCTGGATATTAAAAAAATATTTTGACATTATGCAGATTATAGCCAAATTAAATTGAATAGAAACCTGCAGTAATGTGTATGCCAACTTAGTACTTGCTTTACTCAATAGCATGTATAATCTTGTTGTGTGTTCTGGCAATACAAGGAATGGATCCAGGAAATGTTGTTTTTTCTTCTTTTTTTGAGGGCTAATGGGAAAAACACACATAGGGCAACTCATCAAAAACTAAAAATTAAGAGAAAAGAAAGGAGCCACTTGAATATTTTTAGAGGGGTCAGATCCCCTGATCCCCACCCTTGGATCAGCCCCTGAAAACAATGAAATGAATGTTTTTTTCAGAACAATTTATTGAATATCTCTTTAAATTTAACATCATTAGCATTTTGTAAATTCCCAAAAATGTTATACTTGCTAATATTTTCTGATTTACAATGTGTGGGTCAGGGTTTCTGTCACCATACCAAAATGTTTTGCTGATGGGGTTTTTGTGTGTTTTAAGTTAACCTTTTGACACAATTAATTACTGTTAATATTACTGTATGATTTTCTTAAACCTAAACGTAACCCATTTTCTTTCTGATGGAGGCCCCCACCCCTTGTTGACTATGGTTGTATTCAAATCTATAACACCATACCGGGGTTCCCATATTTAAGCCCACTCGAAATGAAGCCCATTGACTTGAAAAGGAAATGTTTTACCATATTTAGGTTACAAAAAAATTATTACATATTTTCTATTAAAAACAGGGACTTAAATATCAGAAATCCTGGGCCAAATATTTCTTTTTGGATACTGCGACTGGATGTCACGACGGTTGGACTCACCGACAGGGGTTGTGGGTGGAGGTTCAGTAGTTAGTAGGGCATGGGCGGTTTAGGCCATAGGGTTGGCTAGATTTGTCCTGGGGTCACACTGAAGTTCCAGATAGTTCCTTCTTAAACTAACCCACTAAATAACCATGTGAGGCTTATGCCCAACCTTCCTCTTTGACATCTTGAGGGTTAAAATGTTTTGGTCACATAATTATTTAATTTTCTTGTTATTGTGGAACGCCCGATCCAAAATAGTGCCTAAATTAATTTTGATTAATTAATCAAATAAATTAAGAAAATTAAGTTTTATTTTTTATTTTTTGGGATGCACTTTTTAAATAAAAAAATTCCCCACTCCCCTATTAGACGTAATATTCCAAATTGCCCATTAAAATTCTGTCCCAGGATGGACATGCCCGAAACCTTAAAGTACTCACTCACTCATGCAGTTGTTAAAGAGTAAAATATTACTTACAAAATCTCTGCTAGTTCACCAACCTCTGCAACAAGTGCTAACAAAATGTTTCGAGGGGTGTGGAACTGGTCCCAGTCTCTTTCTGTACAAAAGTCAGCCTGCAGTTTTCGACTATAATCAAAAATATATTGATGTAATTATTATAACTTTCTACCTATAACGTAAACAATAGCCATGTCATAAACCAGTTTGATATTTGTTATTATTAACCTGGTTAATTTTGTTTTGCCATCAATGGATTATTTGTTTACAATCCAACAAACCCTGTATACCTGTCCGTAATATTTGTATAAGGTTTTGTTAAAATGTGTGACATCGAAATATAAATGTGTTAATTGCAATTAAGTCGTATTACCAATGGAGTAAGCTGTGGTTTACTAAATATCGAATTTATATGCTATTTTAGGATAAATATAATTTGCTGCTAATTTTTTTTTTAATATGTAAAATATCAACCTTGTTTAGTTAATCAGTATTTATCTCGGCAGATCCTCAATAAATACTATTAACATAGACTTGGTTGACATTTTCCATAATAAAAAGAACACTTGTGACAAATCCTCTATATATGCCTACATGTATATATAATGCACTGATGTTGATGTGACAATTCAAAGTATTTTATATTTGATCATGGCAGCCAATTGAAATTCAAAATGACAGCCATATTCAAATGAAAAATATCTATAATTTTACTAATTTGGCAAATATTGTTTCACTTCCAATCCTCATACAAACATAATTTTGTGTTCCCAAGTAAACCGAGGTCAAATAATTCAAATAAAGCATATAACTGGCTCAATATTAAACAAACCTAAGTGAACATATAATACTTATCTTGCTACTTTAAGTATATACATGTAGCTAAGTGTCATACACTGACTTACATACATTTATGAATACAGAGTCAGATGACCAAGGTGTTAGAATTTTAAACTAATGAAATAAAAAAAACCATTCTAATTGTAAATAGTCATTCACAACGGCACCACTTTCATCTGTAATGGTGTGTGTATTGCAGCAGTCCTTGTCAGGGGGACCAGACAACTCAGACCTGGGGACAACTTGGCTCAGACATCTCGGCCACGGGTCCGAGATGTCTCAGACAACTCTGACCTGTGGACGCATTAGACTGATTGATTATATGCATGTTAAGTATGATAGTTGGCCATGTCGTAGTGTAGTAGTAATAATAATAATGCATCATACTGATAGATACCACTAACTATATGGTCACCATTAAGAATGACAATTGTACATGTCGTAGGCGCATATCGTAGTGTCGGATGGGTTCCTAGAAGTATTGTTATTGAATTATTGTACTATATAAATAACGCAAAAGACATCATTTTCCAAATTCCCACATTTATTACATTAAATACATACGCACCACAAATCGTTTAGGTTAAGGTGAGACTAATTCATTACTAACAAAAACACATTTTTTTATTTGTCTGAGAATACATGTACTTTAATTTAAAAAACAACACTTGTTCAACAACAAACAAGATTGTCCATGTGCCGAGTTGTCTCGCGGTGGGCCGGGTTGTCTCAGAACTCTGGGCCGAGCTGTCTCGATGTGGGCCGAGTTGTCTGGCATTCCTTGTCATCTTCTCAATTACTAAGGACTGTATATTATCAATTTGCAGATTGTGTTCCTTATAGCTATATCTACCTGGGCCCCATTCCATGAAACCAGGGTTGAAAATTAGCAGTCGCCCGGTCGCGACCTTTATTGGCTAAAGGCGAATAAGAATTTTACAAAGGTAATTAATCTGTTGGGCGACCATCAAATTTTGTGTCTGGCGATTATGGCACAGATTAAAAACGAAACACACTGAAACTGAATCAAATGTGACAAAACACACCAAGTCTATGTTGGCGCAAACTTAGCTATAGATATGGCAGCATAAGACCTAGAACATGTTCTATAATTTGACAATGCAAACATAATGTATAAACATAAAATTCAAGTTTTAACAGGCCTCACGCGAGATCAAAATCATAGAGCGAAGTCACTTCTCTCTCAAACTTTAGAGAGGGCAAAGTTTTTAACAACAGGGAGATTTTTAATTAAAAAAAGACCCGAAAAAAAAAGATGAAGTTATCTTAATACAGGTACAACTTTCACAATCTGTATTTTATTTTATTTTATTTTCCATCGGTACTTCTAATTGATGGATATGTGCTCTATAGGGTTTTTATTTTTTTATTTTACCTTTCCACATGCCGCCTTCTTTAGAAATAATGAAAGTAATTGAAAAGCACTAATTTAACCGTTTAGAATTCATTCTCTTATAAGATTATTTTCTCATTTCATTTAATACCTACTCCATGCAGAGTATTGTGCTAGTAGATTAATCTACCATGGTCAAGCTGAGATTACTCAGAGGCAATTAAATGCATTCTACCGTCACAGTTTCTTGATTAATACACTGTGGAGTTGTCAGACTGAATAGATACTAGTACCCATGAAGCTGTGAACATTGCTTATCACTGTTGTTTACAATAAAAAGTTTTTTTAAATAATTTTATTTTGACATCTGTTTTGTATATTGAATTTATTCATTATGACAAAGTCTACGTAAAACTAAATAATTACTCCATGCAGACACCGATGTTGTCTGAGCTAGACCCTCTTTCTATGAGCATGATTTTGTGGCGCCAGTGTCTCTTCAAACTCGCAGGCCATTCACACTTAATTATTATCTATGATTAGGTGTTCCTCAGGTTCTGCATCGTTCATCCATGGATCTCTATCTAAGAGAACAGCCACTCCCAAGGAAATTATTTGCTTAAAATTTCACCCGTATTACCACAAAGTTTATTCCATCAATCTTGCATTGCTACAAAGAGGACTGCTACTCCTAGACTAGTGTGCTAAAACATGCTCAGTTCTACATTTAGTCTGTTTCTACTGCATTATCTTTTACACTGTATTGAAAATGAGATTTAGTACGGTATGTTTAATTTAATGGTACTTAGTAAAGAAACATGTTTATTTATACTGGATTTCTTTTTAAAATTTTTTATTTTAGTTGGTATAGGTTTAAAACTTAATAAAATGTTTTTACATCAATTTTTACTTTATTCATTACGAAATTAAATGTCAATTCATCAGTTTTCTTTAATGCAAATGGTTATTATTCAACAAAAAACTAGTTTTAATTTTACCTGTGCAGTTAAAATTCTAATGTGATAATTGGAGGGCTAGTTGAATCTGAGAAGGGCCAGTAAGTTTTCTTCAACTGGCCCTGCTGGCGACCATGGTTTTCATGTTAATTTTCAACACTGTGAAACGATCTTAGCATTATCACAGGCATTATGTAGCCCAGTGGTAAAGCACTTGCCTGATGTACATTCAGTCTGAGATCAATCCTTGTCAGTGGGTACATTGGGCTATTTCTCGTCCAGCCAGTACACTACAACTGGTATATCAAAGGCTGTGGTATGTGCTATCCTGTCTGTGGGATGGTACATATAAAAGATCCCTTAATCCTAATGGCAAAATGTAGTGGGTTTTCATTCTATATGTCAAAATTACCAAATGTTTGACATGCAAAAGCCAATCATTAATAAATCAATGTGCTCTAGTGTCATCAAACAAAACAAATTTTAACTAATTATTCATATAGCCAACTGGGACCAAGCATCTACAATCTTATGGAGCAAATGTTTGGTGTTTCCACACACTGGATTGGGGATAGTGTTTGAGTGTCTATCTCAGAATAGCTGCATTCTGAGGTGGAAAAAAAAAGTCCGCAAAAGAAATTTGTGTATCTAAGTTCAAGGACCATAACTCTGTTAAAAATTGATAAATCTCCACAAAGGTCAAACTGTATCTGTAACACAGTACATGATAAACCTATATACAAAAATTATAAATCTTTTCACATATGGTAAGAAACAAAAATCTGCAAAACCATACAAACTGAAGAACAAGATGAACCCTATAGTCCCCTCCAATTAAACCACTAAAGGATTATTAAGTACTCAGATGTGAGTTGGTTATTATGCAATAATGGGGTGGGCCTTTTGGTGTTGATATACCTTTACGCATTGGGAACATGAAATCTACTCACAAACAATGGTAGCATTCAACAGCACTGAGCAGGACGCAGGTTCCATGATCTGAAGATGCCATTGTCTTCTTCCCGTATATTGGAACTGTTCTGACAAAGTGAAGATTAAGCCATGGCTAGCCCACTCCACCAAGATTGCCCAGAACAGACCATTGAATGAATGAATGTTTAACGACACCCCACCATCAGAACAGTGGATGAAGTAGGTCCAAGTCATTCAACAAAGATCTGTTTGACCAACAATGTGACAACATTTAGCCTTAAGTGCATGTGCAAAAAAGCTAATATAAACCTGACAAAAGACACTAACAGGTATGAAAAGCTATTTTCAAAAGGAAGGTTCTGTCATGTCTATGGACATAGAGATGTGCAGTCCTGAAACCAGACAGAATCTTCCATAACAACCCGTGTTCACCAGAGCTTGTTGCAACCACATGACCCAGGTGGTAAAACCCATCAACGTCTTTGGTACCCTGAGGTAGTAGTTAGCAAAGATGGAATTGGTGTTCCAGAAATAACCTGTTAGTATGTTATCAATTGGTGTTTACAGTGCAGAGATATTGTTGCTGCATGCGCTTGTAAATGGTAATGAAGGAGGCACAGCTTCATTTTCATAGGACCGTAAAATTGTGGATCTGATCCATGTGGACATTGTGTTCTTCCTTATGTCTCTTAAATGGCACTGGTTGCATGAGAGAAAAACATATTTTCCAATGCTGTCTGAAAAACCTTGTTTGCTAAATGTACAGCTTAAGGGCTCAAACCAGACACAAGGACATGTCTTTGACATCGTGTTTACCCAAGATGGACGAGAAAGCTTGCACCAAATAGGTCTGAGGTGAATGATCTGGAAGCTGGTTTTCAGCAACAAAGTTAATTTAAATTCTAAGGCTGATCGATGTTTTATCATACTGAAAGCTAATCACGTCAACATCTAGAATGTGTAGTTCAGAAACTCTTGCCAAAGTTGCAAAGCTCAAAAGAAACAGTCTTTTTTTGTCAAGACATCCAGTGGCACTGCTGACAGTAGCTCATAAGGTGATCTGGACAAGGCACTCAGAACAAGATTAAGGTCCCATTTCAGAAGATGAAACCGAGATGTAGCCACTGTCATTGATCCCTTCAGCTTTAAACGGACATCCCTGAGTTTGCTGCAATTTTAAAGATGTTACCAACTAACAGAGACTTTTTAACAATTGTAATTACATATCAAATAATTTTTCTGCATAAAATATTAGTGGCTCTATATTAAGTGTTTGTGATCATTGTAATATTTGTACTTGGTTAAATTTAATTTTATTTCCTAAAATGTTATTTTTTCGTACACGTGTACAAAATTATATGAAGACAAAATCCAGTTTGGGCTTCTTACAAATATTAAGTTGACCAGAAACACATTGAATATACAGACACTGATATTCTAAACAATAAAATATATTTAATATGTAAGTTTAATCGTAAAAATATTTTATTAATCTGAAACATCTTATAATGCAGCAAACTCAGGAATGTCCCTTTAAGGAATTCCGTAAATGAAGTAGGAACTCAGCCAGCTTTTCAACACAAATTGTCTGAGGCTTGATCTTGTGTGTAAGGCACCATCTGTGATAGCACAGCCATTGAACATTATAAGCAGCTGCTGTTGTCGCATGATGAGCTTTCAAAATGTGTGGGATGAAGTAACAACATTTCCCAATCAGGTAACAGTAGTGGTCTGGATCCATGAGACAAAGCATGTCTGGATATGACACACAATTCAGACACATTGGAGCAATGAGAAGCAGTCGACAATGAAATTGTTAGAACCCCTGGAGCACCCTGGGAAGCAGTACTGGTAGAGGGAACGAGTAACGTCCAGACCTTTACAACTTATGAATTTGAATCTGGTAAAATATAAATCCAAAGCTGATGATTGAATCAGGTCACAAAGAGATCTATGTTTGGCATCCACAGTCTGACACACCCACCAGAATGCTTCTGAATGTAGCATCCACTCTGTAGCTTGTGGAGCAGATAGCCTGGACAATGTGTCTGCCAAAACATTCGAGACCTCTGTAATGTGTCTTGTTCATAGGTTCAGCGGAATGGTGTTGACCATTTTGTACAGGTGACAGGTTAGCAGCAGAAGACTGGTTGAAAGAGTCTCGCCTTGCTGGTTTATTTAAACCGCTGCCATTACATTGTCCATCACCACCATGAGACTGGCGTATATCAACCACTGGTGCCAGTGAAAATCTGCAGTGAAGACAGCCAGAAGTTCTAACATGTTGCTGTGGAAACAGGTTTCTTCTAACGACCACTGCCCCAAAGTTATCTGATCATCCAGCTGCGTTCCCAAACCTCCCAGTGATACATCAATGTAAAGATGGTTGAAACGGCCTCAACTAGACATTACTGGAACTGAAGGATGAAGTTAATATGTACAGGTAACTTCTTTCTACTCTGGCTCTTCATGATGAATAACTGGGACATTGGAGCAGTGATCCTGGTGACCATCCACTCATAACGAGTCTCTTGAAAGATAAACTGCAGATATCTGTGGTGATTTAGATGGATGGACATATGAAATTAAGCATCGTTGAGATCTAGAGATGCCAGCCAATTATCCGGTTGAACCACTGTCTTCACATCCTGCACCATCAACATCTTGAACTTGGGAGGTGGGTGTAAACAATGTTGATTGAAGTTAGCCAGATTATGCATCATGTGAAGATCCTCCAAGTCTTTCTTGGGAACCAGGAAGATTTCCGAATAAAATCAGGGACTTAGGCATTGAACTGGGATCTGCCTGACAGCACTTCACCAGCTTGTCTACAACAAGGTTAAAGGATACATGGTTAAAGGTGTAGTGACAAATAACTGCAGGTGGTAGCCATATCATAGAGTACAGGTCACGAAAGGGTCGCTGCACAGAAGTTCCCAATTCCTGCAGAAAAGATGAAGTCTACTTCTGACTGGTCAATTCAACCGGTGTTGGACACACTGGAAGTGACAAGTCAGAGTTGCAAATCAGTTTCATGTTGAAGGGAAGTCGAAGGTCTGAGCAGTCTAAGGAGTCTGCAGGCTGCAGTCAGTGCTTGTCAGGTTTACCAGATGGTAGGCTAGTTGAACTGCCTCTTTGGAAATTACGATTTCCATCTCTGCTGGGTAAAGGGCTGAAAGGCAAACTTCCTCTTAGATGCCTCCAACGAGGTCATAAATTGAAAAGCCTTCACCTAAGCTCATAAACCTTGCCCCCAAAGATCTTAGGAGCCGACCAGGGTTGTAACAGTAACTCTTGTTTGTCCAAATGGGAGTACAGTCCCTGGATGACCGTACCAAATTACTATGCTGTAGGAATCTATAAACCATGGTGCCCAGTGGTTTGCCTTTATCTGTCTCTCGGTCTGTGATCTGTACATCTAGAAGCCAACCTAGGAGCTGTCAAAGAGGTCTTCTCGGAAACATAGTTTACTCCTGTTGGACTAGCAGGGAACTAATAAAAAAAATAATAACTGATCTAGTAGTTTCTATCGTATTATGTTCGTTTCGGCTTAGGTTCTGTGTCCTTGCAACATCTTGTACATGAACACAATAAAAGAAAAAACATTTGTAACTTTTATCAGTGCATCCACCATTACAGGCCTTGGGTGAGAACCCCAGATTTACTCTGCATGTCGTAAGCAAATAATGTTAACTGTATAGTTTTCTGCAGGGAATGCCTTTTTTCCTATTTTGCAATTTACTACAAGTTTCCATAAAATATTTGAATACCATTTCCAGACTGAATATCAAACACTAGTCAGAATATTAAGACGTATCCACAGAACCCACCTTAGAAAATGGACCTCACAGGGCATATTGAGAATGTGTCCAATGTTTAACATGTTCTTTATGATATCTACTGATGTGTGTGCAAAGTCTCATGCTTTTATCAAAAAATGCATGATTCAGTCTGTTTTGTGCACATATCCTCTGGTAATTTTTGTTCATGTATCCTCTGGACTACAAGCATATTTTAAATATTTGGCTTCAAAAATGTACTTGGCAGTATAAAATTGTGTTTGTGGAGTAAGAGAAAAAAGTTTCTTTTCTTTAACGACGCAACTAGAGCACATTGATTTAATATTATCCACTATTGGATATCATATATATTTGGTAATTTTGACATAAACAGGTACCGTAGTTTTAAAGAGCAAACCTGCTGCATTTTTTCATTAGAAGTAAGGGATCTTTATATGCATCATCCTACAGACAGGACTGCACATACCATGGCCTTTGATATACCAGTCATGGTACACTGGCTGGAATGAGAAAAAGCCCAACTGACAAAGTTCGATTCCAAACAGACTGCACATCAAACAAGTGGTTTACCACTGGGCTACGTCCAACTCTGGATTGGGGGGGGGGGGGG
>JAECMU010101715.1:0-17447 GCA_016106625.1 Dracogyra subfuscus | reverse complement strand
GGTGAGACATGACAAGCTGACCAGTAGGTGAGTCATGACAAGCTTACCAGTAGGTGAGACATGACAAGCTGACCAGTAGGTGAGTTGTGACAAGCTGACCAGTGAGACATGACAAGCTGACCAGTAGGTGAGTCGTAACAAGCTTACCAGTAGGTGAGACATGAGCCGAGCATTAGGTGAGACATAACAAACTGACCAGTAAGTGAGACATGACAAGCTGACCAGTAGGTGAGACATAACAAACTGACCAGTAGGTGAGACATGACAAGCTGACCAGTAGGTGAGACATGACAAACTGACCAGTAGGTGAGACATGACAAACTGACCAGTAGGTGAGACATGACAAGCTTACCAGTAGGTGAATCATGACAAGCTTACCAGTAGGTGAGTCATGACAAGCTGACCAGTAGGTGAGACATGACAAGCTGACCAGTGGGTGAGACATGACAAGCTGACCAGTAGGTGAGTCATGACAAGCTGACCAGTAGGTGAGACATGACAAGCTGACCAGTAGGTGAGTCATGACAAGCTGACCAGTAGGTGAGTTGTGACAAGCTGACCAGTGAGTGAGTCATGACAAGCTTATCAGTAGATGAGTCATGACAAGCTAACCAATAGGTGAGTCATGACAAGCTGACCAGTAGGTGAGTCATGACAAGCTGACCAGTAGAAGGCGAGTCATAGTGAGCGAACCGGTAGAAAGTCAGTCGTGATGACCTAACCACTAATTAACTTTAAATTTTGGGAAATGTTTTTTTATTTTATCAAAAAATTAAACACAGACTGTTATGTATTTTAGAAAAGTGTCTCAAAAGGTGACATAATTTATGAAATGTTTTCTGTGTAATCCTTCACCCACCTGAAGGCCGTAAGATCACATTTGAAGTCATCCATAGTGACGGATGATATTTCCATGCCCGAAAGTGTTCCAGCTTCTTTATCTCTAACTCTTACTTATAATCTGTTAATATTCCATGGAAGAAAATTTCACTAGTGTCATTTTTACACAGTTAGTAGAAATTCCAGTATCATTGTGTAAACTGTGCTATATATAATTTAAATGGATTATGCCGCATCTGTTTGTCACATTTAGTTTTTTTAACATGTTTATTTTACCCTACATTTTATTTCCAGACCGTTCACGATGCCGCGAGTTCTGATGCCGAAGGCTGAGAGACCTGCACGACTAGTATCTGATTCTGAGGTGAAATATTCAGTCTTTTTTTAGACATGGGGCCCTCTATAACCTCCTTTAACCACCTTAGTCTGAGGTGAAATATTCAGTCAGTCTTTTTTATAGACTGTGCTGTGGGCCCAATGTAACCTTCCTTAACCTCTAGTTTGAGGTGAAGTATTCAGCAGTCTTTATAGATCATAGGGCCACTGTAACCTCTCTTAACCTCTTTAGTCTGAGGTGAAGTATTCAGCAGTCTTTATAGATTATAGGCCCACTGTAACCTCCCTTAACCTATTTAGTCTGAGGTGAAGTATTCAGCAGTCTTTATAGACTATAGGCCCACTGTAACCTCCCTTAACCTCTTTAGTCTGAGGTGAAGTATTCAGCAGTCTTTATAGACCATAGGCCCACTGTAACCTCTTTAGTCTGAGGTGAAGTATTCAGCTGTCTTTATAGACCATAGGCCAACTGTAACCTCCCTTAACCTCTTTAGTCTGAGGTGAAGTATTCAGTAGTTTTTTTTATAGACTAGAGGCCCACTGTAACCTCCCTTATCCTCTAGTCTGAGGTGAAGTATTCTGTCTGTCTTTTTATAGACCATGGGCCACTGTAAGCCTTACTTACCCCTCTTGTCTTTTTAAAGTAAGTCGCGGGATGTAGTTTGAGCTTAATAGATTCCATCATTTGTGGTCATGTGGGATAGAAAAAGTACATCCAAGGTGGTGGAAATTTCAACCTGGGACAACAAGGCTTTTTCTCCCATCCATTCGATAAATAAAACATTATTTTACATGCACAAATATAGATAGTTGAAAAAGTAACTTTTTTATTTGACCATTTTATCATAAATAAACTACACTATCATGTTTGCTGCATCCGTTTCAAAATATTGATCTAAAACTAACCAACTCGCATTGATATGATGTCATATATTACCAATGACATGATACTCCCAATGTTAAATTCAGTGACATCATATCCCGTGCAAGATAGATTTATTCCTGTATGGGCTGACATCATGGAATAGGTCTGTCTTGCATGGCTAGGGATGGAAGAAAACTGTATGCAGCCAGTCTTGTTAAAACTAGAAGGATGAATATACATTGTAGCTTGGTGGTAGAGCGTTCGTCTGAGGTGTGATGGGTTGCAGGATAGACGTCCATCAATGATCTGTTTTTCCCTGTTCCAACTATTGACTGGGGTGGTTGGGTAGTGAAGCCTATAGGTATTCCTGGTTTTTGTGCAATAAATGTTTTGTTCATGCACTAAAATTTAGAACATGGTTGTAATGGGTTATGCAAGTTGAAATGACTTGCCTGTACCTGTAGGTTTTTTTATTGCATAACCCATAAATGTTGTAGGCTTTAATCCCCTGCTGGTCCAACTGGAGGGGATTCTAAGTTTCATCTCCATCCTTCTGTCTGTCTGTCTGTCTGTCTGTCTGTTCCACATATAGTTTTCCAGACATTTTCTTTTACAATCTCTCAAGACACGGAGTTAAAGTTTTGTATATAGCTTTATCATGATCTGTTACAGATCAAGTTTGACATTCATGGCAATTTATAAATTTTGTGACCATGACCTTTGAACTTAGAAGACATGAAACTTTGTTGAGCCTGGATGGGGACATGTATTGATTTAGCAGGACTCTCAGAACTGCCTGATGGTGATTTTTCATGGAAACATTTTAGGCACTTTGTCTCCTTGGCCAGTACAAATATTTCTTAATGTCTTCCCTAATCATCATTATTATTGCTGTTGTTATTTTGTCAGGACTCTGATGAAGGGAAGTCACGTGATCAGTTTACTACTGATCCTGTCAAACTGCGGGAAGCTGCTGAGCAAAGACGTCAGTCAAAACTGGGTCGAGGTCGCGGAGGACACCAGCAAACTGCACCTCCCAAATACGATGTCAAGGGCAAACCTAAAGGTCAAGGTCAAGAAGATACAGTGTTGAAGAATCGACAGTTCAAGGAGAAAAATAAAAGCTTTCGAGGAAATCATAACAGACGGCTTATGGCAGACAAGAAAAAAGCAAAAGGAATGTTTTGATTTTAACAACGTTTGTGGTGGATTTAGAAACATCAGATTGTCTGCTCCATGGTGATGACCTTGACTTCAAAGCCAAACTGTCCACTGAAATTAACACAACTGAAATTGTGTTAACTGCAATGTGTCAAACGTAGGGATAGGCCTAAATATAGACATTAGCCTGTTGGGTAATCCCAAACTGCTAGTTTTGATTTGCGGTAATCTATTATTTAAACTAACTGCAGTTTTATTACCGGAACATGAGGATACGTCAGAGTTCTCCACTAATGACATTGAAATAAAACTAAATTTTTTCTCCTTGAAAATTAACAAGAATGTTGGTGCATTTAATCTTTAAAATTTTGACAAACATTTAAATGCTTTATTCGAGATAAAGTGATTATGAAAATAAAGCGTTCAGTTATGTTTTTTAAATGAAATGGTTCAGATGTGTTAATCTTATTAAAACCGATTGAAAAGTTCAGTGAGGGTACAGTGAACAATGTTTGATGACACTAGACATATTTAAAACTGACAGCCACAAATTGTTATACGGCTCAGATGTCTAAATGTTATTAAAACTGATTGAAAAGTTCAGTGAAAGGAATAGGAAGGACGAATATGTGTCGTCAAACATATGGTTAAGGACCACACAGATGTTGAGAGAAAAACCCCACTGTTGCCACTTCTTTTATATGCACCATCCCATAGACAGAATAACACATACCATGAAACAAGAAATAGCCCGATGGGCCCACTGACAGGGATCGATCCCAGACTGACCATGCACAAAGCAAGCGCTTTACCACTGGGGTACATTCCACCCACTGAAAGGAATAAAGAACAGTGTTTGATGATACTGGACACATTATTACAGCCAAAACTTGGAAAAGGCAGAACTAACTTGTGGAGCTTTTTTTCCTTTCTTTTTTTGTTTGTTTAACAAGGCACTCCACACATTATAAGTACGGTTATATGGAGAAAAAAACCCAGTGGTTAGCTGACGGGGATCGATCCTAGACCGACCACGCATCAGGCGGGCACTGTACCACTGGGCTATGCTGTCCGCTAAATTGTGTAGCTAAATTTTAACCCAGGACAGACATTGTTTGAAGCGATCTTAGTGCTACGAAAAAAGAAAGTTTTTATTTAATGACAGCACTGGAGCACATTGATTTATTAATCGCTGGCTGTTGGATGTCAAACATCTAGTCATTTTTGACAGAGTCATAGAGATAAAACCTGCTACATTTGTTTTTAGTAGCAAGGGATGTTTTATATGCACCATCCAACAAACAAGATATCACATACCACTCCAGTTAAATGAAGAAAGAACACAGAGTTGATTTTAGTTGTATTTATTACACATACATCATCATAGACCGTTCTACAATGCTACATTCACAGCACGCACACTGCTTCTCTGGCTGACACGACAACAATCTCCATAGCAACCAGACAAAGTTAATGGCGCATTTTTATTCCTTAAATAATTAAAACTACATATAAACATGTTCAAGTTGAGTTGAGATATAAATACAAAATTGCAGACCTATAGACACAAGTAGTTGCGTGTAAAATGCATGCATATTGTTAAAAGAAATGCATTATTCGCTGGAACCCCATTTAGCAAAATGAGTATTGAGTACCATTATAAATACATGAGAAGTGAAGTTTTTAAAAATATGTTTCATCATCCCAATGAATGGCAGTCTTTTTGATAGTGAAGTTTTAAAAATCAGATGTGTCATCCCAAAGAATGGCATTCCTTTTGATAGTGAAGTTTCAAAATCAGATGTGTCATCCCAAGGAATGGCAGTCCTCCTGATAGTGAAGTTTCAAAATCAGACGTGCCATGCCAAGGAATGGCAGTCCTGATAAAAAGACTGCCAGTGATTCACAGCAGTTATGACATGGTTAAAACATCACTTTGTCTCCATCTTGTACACAGATATGATTTAGAATATGATTACCATTTTGCCATTTAGATTGTGTAAAATACATAACCAGCCAATTACAATGAATCGACTATCTGCCACTTACATCTGTCTCGGGGGTTTCATTCCCGAGAAATACTGCCTATTATTACCTTTGTCCCAAACATTTGTCACCAAAACAATAACCTGCTAATTGCTGAAAGAATTTCTTTCTCAAAATTAATTTTCCTTAAGTTTCTCTTTAGTGTTGGTATAAAAAGAAAAATATTATTTTAATTTTTGCCAATCATCTTGATTTATTTTAATCATCTTTGTTGCATAGTGTAAATATCAAAAGAGATTTCCTTTGATCATGATGACGTACTAATAACGCTTGACTGAATTTTAAAGTAATATAAAACATTTCAAACCACTGGAAAACCGTTAACAGTTATAGTTTGTTTTGTTTCAGATACCACTGGAGCAGATTAATTTATTAATCATTAGCTACGGGATGTCAAACATTGTAATTAGAGAGGAAATCGGCTACATTTTTCACATTAGTAATAAGGGATTGTTTATATGCACCATCGCTCAGACACGACTGCACATACCACAACCTTTGATATACCAATGATTGTGCACTGCCTAGAAGCAGCAGAAAAATGCAGATATAAATTTCAAACAATATAATTGTTTGTGAACATGATTAAAGTCTAAAATTAAATATTAAAATCTAAAAATAAAGGTATTCAGCTCTGAAATCAAAGGTTAAAGTATGGTTTTTGTTTGTTGTTTGTTTTTGTTTGTTTAACGACGCACTCAACACATTAAATTACGGATATATCGGCGTCGGACATATGGTAATGTCGAGAAAAAAACCCAGTGGTTAGCTGACGGGGATCGATCCTAGACCGACCGCGCATCAGGCGGGCACTGTACCACTGTAAACTACAGACAAAAAGATTCGACTAGATCTGAATTTCAAAATATAATACAACGTAATACTGTTAAAGAGGCATACTCAAAGTTGCATAATAATTAAACATGTTTCTTCCTTTTCTTTAGTTTTCTTTTAATGAATGTAAAGATTGTATCTCGAAATAATGTTTTTATTTTATATTACTGCAACTATACATGTACATCCAATACAGGTTAATGTATGATGTCAGTTTGAATATAAATTGCATCGCCATATAGACCCACTATTGACAATTTATTTAGTTAATTATACAAAGATTATAGGAGCGATCAATTATAGTTATTTGGCAAAATACGGCACTTGCAACTTGGAGAAGAAACATTTAATTTAATATCCATAGACAGGTGAGTGTGCCAAGTTGTATACAAATACAGCTGAATGCCATTAGCTCGGACCCTGTTGGTGCACAAGAAAGTGTTCAACTATATACTAGATAGATAGTTTAGTTTGAACGAAGGCTTATAGTCAACCCAGGACGTGTTCGACCCAACAGTTCTCAGTATAACGGTTTACAAAAATGTTTTATAATTAGGTATTCATTTTTCATTCAATCATTGTGGTGGATTCAACTCTTGCGAGTTTGACTCAACGAGATTTTACTGTATGTCACATAGCTAAGACACTTCTTTTATGCTTTACAACTTAATAAATATTAAAGGGACATACCCTAGTTTTTAAATACTAAGACATAGCTTTGACTATTAGAGGCGCTTTTTTATAACTTAAATCATACTTTACTTAAATTATATTGTTTAAAGTATCCATTTCCGTACATTCGAAGTGTTTATTGGTCATCCTGATGTTTTTAATATCACAAAATGCATTTCTCATATTTTTAAGAAGGCACGTGACTCTGAGAAGTAACAGTTATGTAGTCGAGTTTTATTCTATTTTAGAGGGTATTTCACCATTTCAAAGTCAAAGACTCATGTTTCACTCAATTGTAACTTTATCAAAATGTGTTACAGGTTTGTAAATTAAACTAAACTTAATGTTAATTTTCATGAACTCAAACTAGGGAATGTCCCTTTAAACTGTTTTAGATATATTATTGTGCCTGTTGACTGAAGGACATCATTGTTCACATGATTGGTGACAAGTTTTATATATACTCAACAAGTCACCTGTTTTGCTTTCTTAAAAATACAGGAAAATACCAAATTATTTAACTTTGTTCTATTTAAGATTTGTTCTCTATTTTGTATCTCAGATTGTAACACAAAAATAACATTCATATTATGAAGGTTAAGTAATTCCAAAATATTAATATAGAGATATATTTATCAATTTTTTTCTTCTTTTAAATCCTAATATTTGTAACCATATATATATTTTTGGTGGTGAACATTATCACCATTTAATGTTTTGAAATGACTTTATTAAACATCACTGCTACCGTATATCATTCATTGGCATAATTATATATTTGTAAAAAGAAATCTTGTTTAATACTGCAGCAGTACTGTAAAAATGCCTAAAGCAAGAGCTAATTTTATTGAATTATGCAGAAAATAAACATCATGACCCACTTAATATCAAACATCACTATTTATAACTGGATGAAAAGAGCAAATACGGAAAAATATGAATACTAATGGATTTAATTATATTGAAATTGCATGATTATCAAGGAATATTTCTAAAAAATATAGAAAAATATCCCTTTGTATTCAATAAGGAGCATTTTTGTTAAAAAATATTTTTTATAATAATAGCAGGTTGATATTGGTTTTGAATTACCTGCATTACAAATGTGTTAATCGCTAAAAGAACAATACTGTTGAAATACAGAAAAAATATTATTCCATTATATCTAATTAATTTTATCTGGTCAGGCATATTGTTTTACAAAAAAAAACCTCAACAACATCTATGGTGGCAGCCAGTACTCATTACAGGTATCACTGGTGAGGCAGGATATGCTCTCCTTCTGTGAACACCTGATACCATCACTGTCATGACAGTGATTCATGAGTGCATGTCATCACAGCTGTATATAGGTCAGAGCTATGGTTCAATGAGCTATTTCCTGTGTCAATTTTATTTTAGTAAAATAGTCTAAGAATGGCAGTCCTCTTTGTGGAGGTATATGGATAAACACCCCAGTAAAGGATCCCCTTGGGAGTGGCTGTCCTCCTGTAGACAAGGCACTAGATAGAGATTCATGGAACCAACCACTATTTTGCCAAATGCCCATTAGACTCTGTTTTGTGCAGAGGTACAGCCCTGATCACGTATTACGGTTTTGTTGTTCACATTTAATCCAGGCTTAATATATATATATATATATATATATAGATGTCAGCTTAAACCATACTTACACATATTTAGCACAATCAACAGAGACGACACCAAACACAGTGGTAGACAGACATGCTTTTTACCAATATATACACTTAAATAAGTCTTATTACAAGCACGTTTATCTTCATTTGGTATTATGACAAGAATAATAAAATGCTTCAAATGCAGGCAAGAAAAATTGTATACAAAATAAAATAGTTATTAACATTTGGATAATATACCAGTGCAGTATGTTCCAAATCCTGGTATCAAGGGGAGATAACTCACATTCCAACTATGTACACAGGTCGTACGATACAAGGTTCTCCGTAAAACTAGTCATATAAATAGAATGCACAAATCTAATATTCAAAAGTATTTTTTGTACAAAACATGAACGGGGAGGTGATTATGATGATATATAATTATGTATACGTATTAAAAAAAATGATTCAATAGATTAAAAATGTATGTTAAAATAGCACATAAAAAACAAGGTCCAAACACAAGCGAATAACTTACTACATGCCCACATAACAAACGACAATATTCCGTTTCAAAGTCTTGCGAACAAAGTCAATAATAAAAAGCTGTAGTACTCAATGGCATAGCCAGCATGAGGCAGACGAGGCGTTTGTCTCGTCCGGAATTTCCCCAGATTTATTATATTTTTTCCCATTGAAACTGATATTTATTTTACACATCTGGTTTTGCCTCTGCGTTTTTTCATCTCTGGATACACCCCAGGTACTGTCCAACATCCACAATAAAACAGAAACCCCCTGAACAACATCTGTGGTGGCAGCCAGTACTCATAACAGGTGTCATTGGTGAGGCAGGATATGTTCACCTTCCGTGAACACCTGATACCATCACCGTTATGACAGCGATTCATGAGTGCTTGTCACCATAGCTGTATATAGGTCAGAGCTACGTTTGAATGATCTCAGTCCTGTGTCAATTTTCTTTTAGTAAACTCACCTGGGAGTGGCAGTCCTCTTTATGGAGATATATGACCAATACAATTTTCAGTATAGAATCTTCATAACTGCTTGAAAGGACCAGTTAGTTTATTTTTTAAGATATTTCACTTGTGTCGAGACATTTTTGTTGTTATTTGAAGAAAAAAAACCTCTTTTAACAAAATTCTCTAAGTGAAAATATCAACATTTCTGTCTTACAAACAATTCAGATGATGACCAAACACCAACATGTTTGGCCATTACCTTAATTACAATTATGTGACCGTATTATAACCTTTCATAGCAAGTTGGACAGTTGGACATTATTTACATTCAAGTAGTTGTTATGTAAGTAGCACTTTCATGTAAGTTTTACGTAACCTCATTAACATTAACGAACATCCAGGGTTTGTTCCAATGCTTTGACATTTCACTTAAATATTGCACACACACTTGCTCATTAGCATTTCAGTAGATGAAACTTCATTTAGTTCACCTAACTGAAGATGGAGATATTTATAATTACAACAGTAATACGCTAAGCTATGTATTCATAAGGGATCGTCCATAACTGTCAATGTTTTTGTTGTGTTTTTTTCACAATCTGAACAATGTTTGGTTTCAGTTTCATACCCTCCAGCTCAATACAACATACACATAAAACACACAGCCCTCAATTTGCATCTTCCACCACCGTATCACAAGGCTTAAACCTCACCAAAAGATAAGGTGGCCAAAAAAATATCAATGGATGTTGGCAAATTATAAGAGAACCATACGCATAATTTTAATGTGGAATACAAATATTAACAGTGGCTCATGTGTTATAGCTCTAAAGAAGATTGCTCACATAATATTATTTGGGTGACTAACGCCATTGTTTTAAAAATATTTAATCTGACCAAATTGGACATTGGTCACATTTGGCGACCTGGCCACAGGTAATTTCGAGTCCTGGCATGATATCATTATCCATCTAATGCTTTGAGCCAAACTACACCATAAACTTCTCTTTTGTTTTGGTCATAATTATTTATGCAAATACACTATTTCAAACTGAATGTCGAAGATAGTTGCTATTTACATAAAAATTAGTTTACCAATGCATATATATTAAAACAGACTTTACAAACTATAAAATACTGATTTTTGTTATCTGCATAAACACAATTTCGAACATGACTTTACCCTCTCGCCAACTTCTCCAAACATTGTTCTTATTGTAAAAAAAACCCCAAAACCATCAATATTTCCAGCCAATCCCAAAGATTTATACCTGACATTTTAAAATGCACAAACTTTAAGTGGTATGTTCAACAAGTTAATAAATAAAATCATAATTGAATTTTAAAAATCTCGTCGTGACAAACTCAAAAAATAAGTTAATTCTTTTTTTGTAATTATAAAATTTGATTTAAGCTCACATGATTAAAATTGCTAATATTTGTACACACATTTAATCATTAAAAGTTAGAATTTTTAACTACAGTATAATCTGTCTTGATAATGTCAGTGTTGTAAGGTTTCTATTAGTCTTGATAATGTCAGTACTTTAAGTTTTGTGTTAACATTGATAATGTCAGTATTGTAAGGTTTCTATTAGTCTTGATAATGTCAGTACTTTAAGTTTTGTGTTAACATTGATAATGTCAGTGTTGTAAGGGTTTCTATTAGTCTTGATAATGTCAGTACTTTAAGTTTTGTGTTAACATTGATAATGTCAGTGCTTTAAGCTTTCTATTATTCTAAATAATGTCAATGTTGTAAACTTTCTATTAGTCTTGATAATGTCAGTCCTTTAAGCTTTCTAGTAGTCTTGATAATGTCTGTGCTTAAAGTTTTCAGT
Organism: Dracogyra subfuscus; assembly: GCA_016106625.1. Classification (NCBI taxonomy): domain Eukaryota; kingdom Metazoa; phylum Mollusca; class Gastropoda; order Neomphalida; family Peltospiridae; genus Dracogyra; species Dracogyra subfuscus. Next base: position 6,250 of record JAECMU010101715.1, on the reverse strand, counting down.
AGTCTTGATAACATCAGTATTATTAGTCTTGATAATGTCAGTACTATTTTAGTCTTGATAATGTCAGTGTTTTGCACCATAGAAAGGTTTCGGTCCCAGCCTCAATGGCTGAGACTTCCTGTTAGCATCTACTGCAGCACTGCTGGGGATTTCCAGACTCAGTCGTAAAGAACTGGTGGCGGCCAAGTCTCTGGTTGCCAATGACAACTCATCCCCCCGCACTGGGGAACCACTCTGTATTCTGCTTCGTCGCGGCTGTGTTGGCGTAGGAGTTGTCGACGGGGTTGACGTTGACCCAGATGTCGAGCTGGATTCTTCTCCTTGACGACTCTCGAAAAAGTCCATCAATTCTTTTATACTCCCTCGCCTCTGCACACCGGATCGGTCGGGCGTCCGTTCAACACCTTCGCGCTGAACTACGAGCGACTTCTTGTCTCCCCAACTCGAATTGACATCCCTCAACACACTGTTGTCGTTTCCCGTGTTCGCACCACCGCGGGTATCGCCACACCGGCCGTGAAATGAACCGTCTAAATGTTGCGAGCTCTCCGATTCTGAAGTCGAAGACTCGCTGTGCGTTCTGCCACGTGACCCACTGCGGTAACGGGGCGGCTTGCTCAACGATGTGTATTTAACACTTCCTTTGGCACGATAGTCTTTCGTCGTCGACGAAGATGATGATTTCTGCTGTCCACCGGCATAGCGATCCGACGACGATAACTGCCGTCTGTTTGGCGTGGGACTTCGTGAGGTAATGTGGTTTTCCTTGTCGGAACCCGCCTTTCTGACTCTCTCGCGTGACCTTGACCTTCGCGTCAGCGAGATGCTTGACACGCGAGGTGGAGGGAAGAATGCTTCGTCATCCGTGTCCTGGTCACGCTCCGCTTGCTGTGTGCTTGTTGTCGGCAGTGACATTGACAGTCGTTTGTCGTCGCCCTGACAACCACTTTCCGCCAAGTTCTGGTCCGATACCTTTTCGAACAGGTCGACGAGTGATTGCATCTTCTGCGAGCGTTTCACTCTGAGCGAGCCAGTGTTGTAATTGAAGTCCCCACTGTCGCTGTCGCTAGCTCCAAAGATATCGTGTCGTTCCGACGCCAGCTGTAACACGGATTCGTCCAGTGATGACCTACTTCCAATCATGTCATCGAAACGACTCATCTCAGACTTGGCCGCTGTGATTTCTCTTTTAGACACACACTTCAACCCATGGGGTTTGTCTCCTGAGGGTGACCGTCGCGACCTCACACTGAATCGAGCGAATGCATCGCTCGTGTCGGAGAACACATCTTCGTCCTGACTAGATATCCCCGAGGGGTCGACATCCGACGGTCCAGTGCTGGACAGGTCTGGAGTGACTGAATCAGAAATATCGTCCACAGCTTCTGCTATCTGTCGCGGTGGGTGTGGCACTTTCCGCGAATGTACCGTCTGAATATTTTTCTTCAGATTTGGTTTCCGCTCTATCACCAGCTTGGCATCGCCTCGCTGCGACGTTATCTCTTTAATTATCACAGTCCTCGAGATATCGTCCTGCCCCATCTGTCTCGGCAACGAAGGAGATTTTTCTCCCCTTTTTAAAGTGGGCCTCTTCATTTCCATCACCTCCCTTGTTGGAGGAGCAAGATCGGCCGAATAATCTTTCGTGTTTGGTGAAACTACTCTGCCGTCTGTTGGCGTCTGAGGTGAGATGGGTTCTATGAACAAGGAAGAGGGCGAGAGACCAAAGTCCGATCTTGAAGCACCTTGAAGACAAACGTCGGCACTGACTGATGTGTTCGGAGGAGAAACCATTCCCGACGGATTAGCTCTTACAGGCATCGGATTATATCCTGACACATTCCTACCACTGTTCACCCTGACTCTGAAGCCATCGGACTCCAGGCTTCTATCTAATGAAGGAGAACCTGGAGAGGTGGTTGTTAAACATGTGTGGCTATGACTGGGAGACGAATAGCTGGCTGTCACTTCAACACAAGTCTCCACCTCCATCGTGCAACTCGGGTCAGCGGTCCTCGACGGGGCAGATACTGTGAATGACGTCGATGTGTTTGACGTTTCCGGTTCCAACAAGTCATTGATGTGACTACGAAAACCAGGCAGGTTATAAACGTTCGACTGACACTGATCTGACCTTTGACTTGTCATTGGCAGATGACTACCACTGTTGCCACCACCATACGTGGTTGGAGACACATCCATAGGTTCGACGGATTTCGAATCCAGCCACAACACGTCTGGAAGGGTATGCACGTGTTTCCGGTCCGCGTCTTTCCGTGGGAATGTTTGTGACGAGTAATATTCCTCCCGTCGTTGATCAGTGGTGCTTGGTATTCGGTCGGCAAGACCCGATTCTGTGGTTGATCGTTTTATCGTCGGCTTTTCTATCGTCATGGTATCATGATCGACGTGAACTTCCGGCAGTGAAGGTGATGAATGAAACTGTCCGTTTGAAAAACATGGAAACGAGGTCATGAACTTTGACCCCTGATCATGGGTCGAGGACGCGAACTTTGACCCCTGATCGTAGGATGAGGACATGAACTTTGACCCTGGGTCATGAGTGTTAGACACGTGAGTTGCGTCAGACTGTGCTAGATGTTTCCGCGGTGCTGGGACGGGCGTCCAGTCCGCGTGTGGCGGAGAACAGTTGCCAGGAACGGCCAGGTGTCCTGTACAGGAGTGATCCGGATGGTGGTGTGCTGATCCTCTGAACTGGTCCACCCCACCGAAAAGCTGTCTGGGACTGGCCCTTGGACTCGGTCTCGGACTGCTGTCCGTGGAGCTCGTGCTACCGAAATGAACACTTGAACTGGACCGATGTCCTCCAGAATCCACGGGACTCGTCTTCGCCTTCCGGCTGCCATACACAAACTGGCTGATGTCGGTGAAAACCGGACTCTGCCGCCACTGAAGGTCATCGATGGTGTCCGAATCACAGCCAGCGCTGTACGAACCTAAGTGTCTGGACACTGCAGATGGACTCGACTGATCCGACTGAAGCTGGGCTCGGGGGGGCGACCGTGGAGACTGCTGATGACTGATAAACTCGACACTGCTTGTGATGCTGTCCGATGCGGTGGAGCTATCCGATTCTGAATCCGATGACGATGATGATGAAGATGACGGGTCTTGCTGTGCACAGATGTTGGCCACGTTGGTGATCGAGGCCTGCTCGACCGACTGCTGCTGTTGTACATGTAACGGGGCCCGGATCACCTGCGGTGCAGGAGTCTCGACAATTCGTATTTCCGAAGGTCTGTCAGTGTAAGTAGACTTCTCTGTGCTATCAACGAGAGAATTCCCATTCGTCTTATTTGGCACAATATTCGGGAAACCGTCTTCTCGAAGAAATTCCACTTTTCTCTGCGGAGACCGAATATTTCCGGAAATAATATCAAACTCTTTCGTGGGCGACATCTTTTTGTCCGGACTGAGTTCGACGAACAGACCGCTGTGCCTCTTGTTCACAGCAGTGCTAGTGTTCTTTCTCTTGTCGATTCGCGCGTATTCCGGAAAGTCGATTTCCGGAGGGTTGGTTGGTGTGATGGTTTCCTCTTCAATGTGCAGAGGCATCATGTTATCAGAGCTGGCGTGTCTGTTGTATCCCTTGTCCTCCAGTTCCAGAGCACGATCGACGTCTCTCTTAAACGCGGTGTCGATCTGAAGGTTTATTTCGCGGAGTGTTCTTGTCATGGGGGAGTCCGTCAGACTATCGAGGGACGCACTCCTCCTACGTCTTGCATCCCCCATGGGGGAATCACCGCACAGACTGAGATTAAAGCTATCGACCGACTGTGAGAGTTCGCTTATCGTCACGGACGACATGAGGTCGAAGTTACTGTCGGACGTGACGTTCTCTAGAGACTTAGCAATGTCTGACGGAACACTAAGACACTTGGTCATGTGAGGCGGCGGCTTGTGCTGGATTTTCTTGATGTTGCTCTCCAGGACTTCAATACTGGAGGGAAGGTGAGGACTCTGTTCCGGGGGACTCACCTGCTTAAACTGAAGAGATCCGACGTCTTGGAAGTCTGTCGGTCGCAGAGTAATGTTTTCGGTTTTTATTTCTGAAACCAGCTGTTCATCGCGAATGTTTGTATGTACCTGATTCTCTTCAGGACTTGCCCCAAGTCGGTTTTCCGGTGACCTATCTGGAGACTCCAGATGGAACTTGACTCTCCCGGAAAACTGCTGGTCTATGTGGTCTATGAGCGATGTCATGCTGGTCGGAGAACAAACAAACGACGAATCCTTCGACTGAGAATCACCATTAATTAACGTTTCCTTCGAACCCGACTTCTCTTTCACTTTGTCACCATTCTCGCCGTCCGACAAAATCTCTGCGTAGTCATGGTGACGAGAGTAAAAATACTGCGTTTCAATTGGTTTGTTAACTGGCGCATCATCGCCGTACTCTATTTGAACCGTTTTCGATGATGCACAACCGTTTTGCGAATCTACTTCCTCATTATGCTTAGCGAACCCAACACTTTTCTCTCCTCCACAGCCTTTCGCTTTCTTTCTGCTTTGCGGCGATGACTTGGCTCCACGTTTGTGAGGTGTCAGCTCCTCTGCAGACCGGCTTGACGATTTGCCTTGCCGCCTCACTTCCCCGGGTTCTCGGTTCTCTGACCGCGGGATATACGTGATCATACCCCCCCGCTGTTCCACTTGAACGAGCGTGGCTGGATCTCCACGCGGCCTGAATGTCACTTCGTCGTCCATCGCTTCCTCAGAGGAGAAACTCTCGTCGCCGTTGTAGTGGTGCTGTAGGTCACGGCTCTCCAGCGCCGGTTGTGAGAAGGTTTTCTGGGGGGTCGAGTTTTCCTGGCGCGTCGCACTGGAGCTGCGTTCGTTTTGAGGGGTGTTGGGGGCGGACGGGGTCCGTCGGTGCAGAGCCCGGCGTGTCTTGTCGCCGCGGACGAACGATTCCTGTCTCTCGGGGCGATCAACTCGAGACTTCCGGCCTTTGGTTGGTGTGCCAGTTACACGGTCTGAAAAACAAGAGTAGAAGAGGGATTTTAAAGAGATTAAAGAAAGAAATGTTTTATTTAACAACACACTCAACAAATTTTATTTACGGTTATATGGTTGTTTTTTTGTGTGTTTTTTTTGGTTTGTTTAACGACGCACTCAACACATTTTAATTACGGTTATATCGGCGTCGGACATATGGTTATGTCGAGAAAAAAACCCAGTGGTTAGCTGACGGGGATCGATCCTAGACCGACCGCGCATCAGGCGGGCACTCTACCACTGGGCCACGCTGCCCGCTCGGTTATATGGAGTCAGATATATGGCTAAGGACCACACAGATAATGAAAGAGGAAACCCGCTGTCTTTTGTTTAAAACCATCCACTTTTAAAAGAAACATACCCCCAAAAAACCCCACAACAGATAGCTAAAGCTTGACATCTGTCACTAATACATTGAAATTAAACCAGAAAACAATGGTCCAAGTAAAATGTCTGGTTTTATGGGTATACAGTTTAGAGACGTTCTCGTCTGTCCTGGTATTTAAATAGGGACCGCGAAAAGGTTCAGTTTAGAGGGAATTCTGGTTTACAGAGGGTCCAGTTTCACTGTCTATATAGAGGATTCGTCACGAGTATTTTTTAATATGGAAAATATCAACCGAGTCTACGTTAATCGGTATTTGTTGAGGCTCTACCGAGACAAATACCGGTTAACTAGACGAGGTGGATATTTTACATATTAAAAAACACGAGTAGTGAATTCTATTAAATTTTATCCTGTAACACTTCAAAAATAACAATTTAATTAATTTTGTAGTAAATCACAGTACTAAAGTCGCCACCATCGATGATATGACGTCATCACGATTAGCACATATTATTTTGATGTCACACATTTTAAATAAATCTTTAAAAACGTTACGCTCAAATACACGGGTCTTGATGGCTTGTAAGCAAATAACCCATCCACGACAACACATTACCTCGAGACCTTGCAAATTTGCATCCCATTATTAACCGGGTTAATAAAGTAAAATATCACATGAGTTTATGACATGGATACGATGGGTAAGTTATAGGATAAATATATATGTGTGTTTAAGAAAGAAAAAAAAAAAAGTGTTTTATTTAATGACAATCAGCTCATTTTAATTCCATTATATGGCTAAGGACCATACAGAAGGAAATGCTTTATTTATCAACACAATCAACACATTTTATTTACTGTTATATGGCATCGGACATATGGTTAAGGACCACACAGATATTG
>JAECMU010101689.1:0-13265 GCA_016106625.1 Dracogyra subfuscus | reverse complement strand
CGAGTATAGATACACATATACATAAGACACCCTTGCGCACTCGTACATACACATTGCATACTTATACATATATTTATATATCCATCCATACACGTATACATATACACACACATATAAACACGTATATATTCATACATATACAAATATGCATACCCATATACAGACATAAATACACTTTTACATATATACTCATATATACACATTCTTACATTATAAATTCTACGATAACCCATGTTGGCATTAAAATTGACCTGGGGATGAAAAAAATAATAATAATCTGCCAAGCATAGAGAAACAGAACAAGAAAGGAAAAGGAGAAAGAAAGAAGAAAAAAGGAAAAAAGAAAGGAATGTTTGTTTTAGGACACACGGAGGAAGTTTTTGATCTATAAATAGTAAAGAAGCAAATCAATTTAATAAATGTCAGTACATGTTTGGTCAATTGAGGTATGTTTGATAAAAGAAAGAAGTACACCTACAAACTTCGTTTTCAAAAGCAGCTATTATTCCATAGGTAGGAAGCAAAACATTGGCACGTACCGTATTAACTGATTAAAAACGTTTCGGATTTATATCTCAACACTAAAAAGATTAAGCCACTGTTTCCAACGCTTGTTAAATTTATCGTATTCACAATTTTTAAAATAAATATATCTTTCTATTTGGAAACCCTTTATTGGAAAACAACATCAGGCCGCGACGCCAAGCAATACGTCCTATTCTGCTACGACGTCACCGAAATGAGCGTCTAGCAGGGAGTAGACGGCACTTACGATTCACCCGTCGCGACTGGTCAGGTGTGCTATTCACCGATGAGTCCAGATTCCATTTGGACAGTAGTGATGGTCGAAATCGAGTCTACAGACGTCTTAACGAACACTACGCTGACGCTTGCGTTGTGCAGCGTGCAGGTTTCGGCGGCGGGAGCGTCATGGTGTGGGGAGGCATCACATCACACGGGAGGACGCAGCTGGTGATTGTGGCTGGAAATCTGACTGCCGTACGCTCGCTACAGGGATGAGATCATAAAACCGCATGTGCTCCCGTTCCTTCAAGGTCAACGTGGCGCCGTCATGTTTCAGCAAGACAACGCTCGCCCTCACATCGCACATGTAATGTCCGACTTTCTGAGACAGCAGAATGTCAACACACTGCCTTGGCCCGCTGTTTCGCCTGACCTGTCGCCCATTGAGTACGTATGGGACAAAATGGAGAGACGCCTACGTCTCCTGCCAAACCAGCCATTGACCTTGAACCAACTGGGTCGTGACCTTGTTCAAGTCTGGAACAACATCCCACAAGGGTTTCTGAACCATATGGTGTCATCAGTTAGACGTCGTTGTCAGGCCTGTGTGCACGCACACGGTGGCCATACACGGTATTGACATTGTGAACTCACTTTCGACGTCACCACTCTTTATGACCCAGAGATTGGTATCAACAATGCCAGATGTTTTTTCTTCTGGATTTGGTATTGTGCATAAATGGCAAATAAATAATGTATGAAATAATGTGTTGATTTAATTACAAAATCACACTACTTTTAGTAATGCAAGGAACTGTTTCCGCTAGTACATAATTAACAGTCTGCAGGCAATCTACCTAGTAAGAAACACAAAAATAAATCTTCTTCTGACCATAATTTCACAAATAATTATACGTCAAGTAAAAAAGAAAGAAAGAAATGTTTTATTTAACGATGCATTCAACACATTTTATTTACTGTTATATGGCGTCAGACATATGGTTAAGGACCACACATATTTTTGAGAGGAAACCCGCTGTCGCCACTTCATGGGCTACTCTTAAGTCGATTAACAGCAAGGAGGATATTTTATTTGCGCTGAACCAGTTATGGATCACTGGTCGGTGCAAGTGGTTTACACCTACCCATTGAGCCTTACGGGGCACTCACTCAGGGTTTGGATTCTGTATCTGGATTAAAACAATTCCCATGCCTCGACTGGGATCCGAACCCAGTACCTACCAGCCCGTATACCGGTGGCTAACCACGACGCCACCGAGGCCGGTCTATACGTCAAGTAAGTCGCATACCCTATTAAATATAATATATATTTCTTAATATTTAATTGGCATGACAATGAACACATGTTTAATTATATAATGAGCAAAAGCAGAATCATTGTGATGGTAATGATCTAACATGTACAAGTCTAGCGATATCATGAAATTTATGTTGTTGTTTTTTATAATGCAAATTTCCATAATCTGAGTTCATTATGAGATCTAGTTGTATAGTATCTAGATAGGGATAGTCTAGCTTTGGGTTGTCTGTCTCTTGACATTGCTTCACGGACGGGGGTGTATTTGTATCTTGGCCATTTGAGCCCATATCTGTCTGGCTATAAACTTAGAGATATACATAGGTTGTTTTTTTTTTTTGTTTTTTTTTTTTGGTTTGTTTAACGACGCACTCAACACATTTTAATTACGGTTATATCGGCGTCGGACATATGGTTATGTCGAGAAAAAAACCCAGTGGTCAGCTGACGGGGATCGATCCTAGACCGACCGCGCATCAGGCGGGCACTGTACCACTGGGCCACGCTGCCCGCAGATATACATAGAGTCATATATTTCATCACATAACTTATATTTATAAATAAGCTACAGCATAATAAACATGGGGGACTTTGGTATCCCAGTTTCGTGTCTGAACCAATACTGATTTACATCTGTACTGCCCAATCCTACCTGAAAACATTATTTTGTAAATAATAATTGATTGTGTATTACAGAGTTTACATATAAATAATGTTTGTTGATCAATATGTAAAGATATTTGTCCAATCGTATCGGTAAAGATTGCATTATGAGTATGTCTTTGGAAACCTTATACCTTCTTTTACATAAATAGCGTTGTATTACTTCTAACATTTCATATTACTTCAGCGATAGTCTTCCCCAACTATTACAGCCATATGCTTTCGTCCGAACGCAAATAAATATAAAAATAAAACATACTGCTACAAACATTAGCACACGACAATAAACCGACTGGATTTACAAACACTGGTATTCTAGATAAGAACCATAGTTTGACACCCAATAGCCGATGTATATTTCGTGCTGGGGTGTCGTTAAACATTCATTAATTTATTCTAGATAAGATTTTGTTGAATATGCATATTTAGTCTGTTAGTCGGAAATATTTTACAATGGCAACACATTCAGGACAGTCCTTTAAGGGAATTGCCCAGTTTATCTGATACAGAGAAAAAGGCGTTATTTTACTACGACCATAAACATTGCACGTAGAAAGATTCGATAGCGTGGCGTCATTTGGGATTAAAATTGGAGTGGTGGCGTGGACGTATTTTTTACTATTAGAGCTGTGGGGTTTTGGGTGTTTGGTTGTTTTTTATTTATTTTTTTTGGGGGGAGGGGGTGGGGGGGATGGTAACTGAAATAATACTTTACTTAGATTTTATTGTTTCGATTATCCATTTCCGTACATTCGAAGTGTTTTTGGTCATGCTGGTGATTTTAATATCACAAAATGCATTTCCCATATTTTTTAAAACGCACGTGCATTTGAGAAGTAACATTTATGGAGTCGAGGTTTAGTCAGTTATTGAGGGTATTTCACCATTTCAAAGTCAGTGACTCAGATTTCACTCAGTTGTAACTTTATCCAAATGTGTTACAGGTTTGTTGATTAACTAAGCAAAGTGTGTATTTCCAAGGGCTGAAACTTAGGGTCTGGCCCTGTAAAGACTATGCCTCGCGTCTATGGTTCACACAGGCTAAACGTCGCTGACTTGTTTGTAGTACACGAGTTGACGCTGGTTGTTTTATAAGGCGAGACAGGAAATTAACAGAATCCTCAATTGATACTAAACCACAACACAAAAGTTTGCTTCTCAGTGTGTATCTTTAATCTGTGAAAGATAAACTAATATGAAAGGAAATAAAACGTATGGAAAGTAGTAGCGTACATTTGAAGTTTGTGGCGGAAAAGGTTAATGCTTAGTTTTTTGGTTGCTGAAACAAATGTGGGTGATATATAAAGGCTGGTTGTCTGTAATGAAGACATTGACAAACACAAAATATACCGAATAATCAACAATCGTTTCACCTAGACAGCTATCGCTATGAATTGTGCTAAACTATTGCTCGCCTTGATCAGTAAGTATCTGCCTTGTATACCGTGTAAAAGGCCTGGTTCTCAACTTGCAATTTAAATATTTAACTGTCCTATTATAAATGAAGTGGCTTTAATTTTATTAGGTTAAAGTTTCTTTTTAATGGCCAATCCAAGCTACACAGAATAATGTATTTTAATCATAATATTATGCTAAGTTTAAAATATATTTCTGTATTTTTGTTTGTTTGTACATAATGTAAAGATCCAAAAGGTATACAACACATATATGCTTGCTTGCAGATACAAATACCCTTAATACCTGATGCTAACGCAAACAAATATTCAAATTCACTGAAGAAACACTGTCGTTCTCTGTTCAGTTCCTGTGATTTTGTTCGTGTCAACACAAGCCTGCTGCTGTTGTTGCCCGTGTTGTTGCCGCTGTCGGTATCATCACCACTTGAGACCTCTACTGCACGGCGAACGTCTGCCTGGACGACTCCAACATGTCCCCATCCCCCCTGAAAGAACTCCAGCTTCAAGGGAAACCGCTACCACGGTGAGCATGCAGTATATTGGCTTGTCCTTTAGACATTTATGCATTTACATCAATATTAATATGCTGGTTTGGTTGATTGAAAATATGGTATTGTTTTTTAAAACAAAACTCGATTACGCACAAGTTACACAACTGTCACGGCAGCAAAATATATATGTACAGAAATATATATTATTGAAAGAGAGACAGAGAAGTAATAATATAATATAAATATATGAATATACGTAGCATTCATTTAACATGCATCATATACCCTCTGCTTCCAGGTACCTAGAGTAAAGGTAACCACAGAATCACCACGGACAGTGCCTACGAGCGGAGTAGCCAGGAGCAGAACTGCCACAGATTCGGCGACGCCAACAGCCTGATTACTGACTTGTTAACGATTTCAAGGATAATTTGAAAAATGAAATAGTTCATAATGTTTTGTATTTTCTTACTTAATCTTGGCTTATAGTCCATGAGATTCGGCGTTGACAACAGCCTGATTACCGACTTGTTTACGATTTCCAGGATGATTTGAAAAATAAAATAGTTCATAATGTTTTGTGTGTTCTTACTTAATCTTAGCTTATGAGCCAGACCCTGAAATTTAGCGAATCGGTATTACGTGGACGGGGAAAATGCCTTGTTATAATATATATATATATATTCGGTAGATAACACCTCACAAACTTGAGACTAATTATTGTACAATATTTTGGGAGTAGCGATATCAAAACGTATTACAACTTTGCAAACAATGAACATGGCTACACAAATTAGCACTCCCGACTCAACAACCTGATACATTGTATGTGCAAATTGGTTTAATAATTAGGTCATGAAAGGTCAAAATATCATGATACAGTGATTTTAAAAATCTGGTACTGTTGCTTCATGTATGGGTCATATATCATTCCAGAATGTAAATAATAGACACCCTGTGACTAATTAAAGGGGTAATATTTAACAAAATACGAAAACATGTAACTTGACAAAGAAAGACAAAGCGCCATATTTTAAAGTTTACAAAACTAACATAAAAGTGTGAAAAACCCATAATTACTTTGCAGGCAATCAACTGATCCTTGTATAATACCAATAAAATGTGAAATTATTTTTTAATTGCCTTAGGTTTCAACTTTTAAAAGGAACCACTCGCACCAATATATGATAACCCATGCCACCTAGACTCGCAGTTTTATGGACTAACTTGTTGTGAGGTAATTAATGCAGTTATGTCAATCAAAATATCACCAGATGGATTTTTATAAAAGTAACGAAATATACTGACGAATTATTCTGCAACAAGAGGTGCAATAATAACTGTGCGTCTTTCCATTTGTTTTGCTTTTTGGTATCATTCTGTTCATGCAAGAAGTGTATACTGAACAATTTACTTCTGATAATAACAAATACACAGTTCAATACACTTGTAACGAGACATAGCCCAGTGGTAAAGCGCTCGCTTGATGCGCGGTTGGTTTGGGATCGATCCCCATCGGTGGGCCCATTTGGCTATTTCTTGTTCTGGCCATTGCTCACGATTAGTGTATCCAAGGCCGTGACATGTGCTATCCTGTCTGTGCATGGATGGTGCATATAAAAGATAGCATGGTACGAATGAAAAATGTAGCGGGTTTTCTCTCCTGAGACTATCTGTTAAAATTACCAAATGTTTTAATTCCAATAGTCGATAATTAACAAACCAGTGTACTCCAGTGGTATCGTTAAACAAAACAAACCTTTGTAAGGGACCTATTTACGTACACATTGTTGTGCCGAATCAAACAATATATTTGTAAGGAACCTATTTACGTAAACATTGTTGTGCCGAATCAAACAATACTTTTGAAAGGGACCTATTTAAGTACACATTGTTGTGCCGAATCAAACAATACATTTGTAAAGGATCTATTTAAGTACACATGTTGTGTCGAATCAAACAATACTTTTGTAAGGGACCTATTTACGTACACATTGGTGTGCCGAATCAAACAATACTTTTGAAAGGGATCTATTTACGTACACATTGTTGTGCCGAATCAAACAATACTTTTGAAAGGGACCTATTTACGTACACATTGTTGCGCCGAATCAAACAATACTTTCGTAAGGGACCAATTTACGTACACATTGTTGTGCCGAATCAAACAATACATTTGTAAGGGACCTATTTACGTACATATTGTTGTGCCGAATCAAACAATACTTTTGTAAGGGACCTATTTACGTGCACAGTTTGTGCCGATTCAAACAAACTTTTGTAAGGGACCTATTTACGTACACATTGTTGTGCCAAATCAAACAATACTTTCGTAAGGGACCTATTTACGTACACATTGTTGTGCCGAATCAAACAATACATTTGTAAGGGACCTATTTAAGTACACATGTTGTGTCGAATCAAACAATACATTTGTAAGGGACCTATTTACGTACACATTGTTGTGCCGAATCAAACAATACTTTTGAAAGGGATATATTTACGTACACATTGTTGTGCAGAATCAAACAATACTTTTGAAAGGGACCTATTTACGTACACATTGTTGTGCCGAATCAAACAATACTTTTGTAAGGGACCAATTTACGTACACATTGTTGTGCCGAATCAAACAATACTTTGTAAGGGACCTCTATTTAAGTACACATGTTATGTCAAATCAAACAATACTTTTGTAAGAGACCTATTTACGTACACATTGTTGTGCCGAATAAAACACACTTTTGTAAGGGACCTATTTGCGTACACATTGTTGTGCCGAATCAAACAATACTTTGTAAGGGACCTATTTAAGTACACATGTTATGTCAAATCAAACAATACTTTTGTAAGAGACCTATTTACGTACACATTGTTGTGCCGAATAAAACACACTTTTGTAAGGGACCAATTTACGTACACATTGTTGTGCCGAATCAAACAATACTTTGTAAGGGACCTATTTAAGTACACATGTTATGTCAAATCAAACAATACTTTTGTAAGAGACCTATTTACGTACACATTGTTGTGCCGATTCAAACAAACTTTTGTAAGGGACCTATTTACGTACACATTGTGTGCCGAATCAAACAATACTTTTGTAAGGGACCTATTTACTTACACATTGTTGTGCCGAATCGAACAATACTTTTGTAAGGGACCACTTAACTAATTAATTGCAGTGTTTGAAGGCAATGCTAGGGTATTCCACACGTTATAAAGTGTACTTCCCCATCCCTCTGGAGTGGGGGCATGTATGGTCATTGGTGAAACATAGTGTTAGCTTGGTAGGAAACCTGTTTTGAATGATGCAGATTTCAGTTAGTGATGTTTCAATAATCGATTATAATTGAAACTAGATCAGTTTGGCTCTGCCAATGTGATGATCGATGATGAAAGTGCATAATCGTTTGTATGGGAAATGTTAACTTAATATTTCTCCAGTCTAGATGACGTCACTGGTGTAAATGCATTGGGGTTGGTGTTTGTGTTCATGTTTACATACCAACAAAGTTATTAAGTAGTGATTAAAGGTAGAATGGGCGAGTTATAGGGTGTATTGCGGTGAACTTAACAATATGTGCATTGTCCTTATAATAACAATTCTTTATTATGTTCATATACTTTTAACCGATTGAGTAATGTAACGTTTATCAGTAGGTAACAGCCGTTTATTACTGATAATCAATCATCAAATTCAAACCAATTCCCCACACTATCACTAGACCATACTCTGTGGATGGAATAGTTTCCACTATCATCCTAGTGTGGTAGTACAACAATGTCCTTGATTCGTCAACATGTTCTACAAGATTCGTCAACATGGTCTACAAGATACAAGAAGTGTGAAGCATGTACTTTTACTTTGGAGTAGAGTTGTAGGGTGTAAAGTCACAAGATCACAACATTTTACCTTTTTCAGAGAGAGCAGAGGCTGTGTCACATCCTGTGAAACTGTAGAAGATAGGCAGTGTCAGGGATTTTTCTTTATCCAAAACGTCATATATACCATGATGCCTGCTTCCTCGAATACCCTTTCCTCACTTTTTTCTCTTCGTATTATGTGATGTTACATGTTATGCATGGATCGCATAATATATCAAGTCTCTTGGAACGTTCTATGTTATATGGAACAGAGAGATGGACGACATACACATCAAATGTCAGCTATCTTTTAGAACAGCATTTCAGAAAAGTGGGTGGAAATTTGTTCGTGATCCAGCTAACAATCGGGAACTTTTTGCATCCAAAATGCTAACGTAGACTGCCCCAAAAACAATTAAATATCCATTGCATCTGATGCAGTTCGAGCAGTTTTGAATCAACTGATAATATCAATAGATACATAACATGCATAATAACATTTTCCAAGTATTGCAAAATAATAACATTATTCATAATTGTGGCTGTTGAAGACGATTATTCTACTTTCTTAATAGTGTATAGCTAGCCATTAACATTAGATTCCCCAACACATTATATCCTAAATATAATTCACAGTCTGCAGGCAATCTACCTAGTAAGATACACAAAAACACAAACACAAAAACAAATCTTCTACTGACAATAATTTCACAAATAATTATACGTCAAGTAAGTCGCATACCCTATTAAAGAGAATATATATTTCTTAATATTTAATTGGCATGACATGAACAAATGTTTAATTATATAATGAGCATAAGCAAAAGCATTGTGATGGTAATGATCCAACATGTACAAGTCTAGCGATATCATGAAATGTATGTGTGTTTTATAATGCAAATTTCCATAATCTGTGTTCATTATGAGATCTAGTTGTATAGTATCTAGCTAGGGATAATCTAGCTTTGGGTTGTCTGTCTGTTGACATTGCTTCACGGACGGGGGTCTATTTGTATCTTGGCCATTTGAGCCCATATTTGTCTACCCTATAAACTTAGAGATATACATAGAGTCATATATGTCATCACATCACTTATATTTATAAATAAGCTACAGCATAATAAACATGGGGGACTTTGGTATCCCAGTTTCGTGTCTGAACCAATATTGATTTGCATCTGTACTGCCCAATCCTAGCTAAAAACATTATTTTGAAAATAAATACTGATTGTGTATTACAGAGTTTACATATGAATAATAGTGCTTGTTGATCAATATGTACTTGTAAAGATATTTGTCCAATCGTATCCGTAAAACATGCATTATGAGTATGTCTTTGGAAACCTTATACCTTTTTTTACATAAATTGCGTTGTATTACTTCTAATATTTCATTGATAGTCTTCCCCAACTATTACAGCCATATACTTTCGTCCGTACGAAAATAAATATAAAAACATACTGCTACAAACATTAGCACACGACAGAAAACCCACTGCATTTACAAACACTAGTATTCTAGATAAGATTTTGTTTAATATGTATATTTAGACTGTTAGTCGAAAACATTTTTAATAGTACAAATTCAGGACAGTCCTTTAAGGGAATTGCCCAGTTTAACTGATACAGAAAAAAGGGCTTTATTTTAGTACGACCATAAACATTGCACGTAGAAAGATTCGATGTTTGGCGTCATTTGTGATTACAATTGGAGTGGTGGTGTGTTTTAAAAGGAACATACTCTAGTTTTGAAAACACTAAGACGTATTTTATACTATTAGATCTGTGTTTTTGGGTGTGGAGTTTTTGGGGTTGTTTTGTTTTTTGATAACTGAAATAATACTTTAATATTTTATTATTTAGATTATCCATTTCCGTACATTCGGAGTGGTTTTGGTCATACTGATGTAATATCACAAAATGCATTTCTCATATTTTTAAAACCGCACGTTCGTCTGTTAAGGAACATTTATGGAATCGAGGTTTAGTCCATTTCCAGAGGGTATGTCACCAATTCAAGGTCACTGACTCTGATTTCACTCAGTTGTTACTTTATCCAAATGTGTCACAGATTTGTAGATTAACTAAGCAAAGTGTGTATTTCCATGGGCTGGAACTAGGGTCTGTCCCAGTAAAGACTATGGCAGCTGGCACGCCAGCCTGGCCTGTTTGTACCTGTTTGTGGTACACGAGTGGACGCTGGTTGTTTTATAAGGCGAGACAGGAAATTAACAGAATCCTCAATTGATACTAAACCACAACAGGAAATACTTCTGTATTCACGTTTGCTTCTCAGTGTGTAGCTTTAATCTATGGAAGATAAATTAATATGAAAGGAAACAAAACGTATGGAAAGTAGTAGCGTGCATTTGAAGTTTGTGGCGGAAAAGGATAATGGTTAGTTTTTTGGTTGCTAAAACAAATGTGGGTGATATATAAAGGCTGGTTGTTTGTAATCAAGACACTGACAAACACAAAATATACTGAATAATCAACAGTCGTTTGACAGACAGTTATCGCTATGAATTGTGTTAAACTATTTCTCGCCTTGATAAGTAAGTATCTTCTGTATATACCGTGTAAAAGGTCTAGTTTTAAACTTACATATTAAATATTTAACTGTCCTATTATAAATGAAGTTGCTTTAATTTTAGTAGGTTAAAGATTTCTGTTTGCTGGCCAATCCAAGCTACACAGAATAATGTTTTTTAATCACATGCCAAGTTTAAATTATGCAATTGTATATTTCTGTATTTATGTTTGTTTGTACATAATGT
Source organism: Dracogyra subfuscus (assembly GCA_016106625.1). Classification (NCBI taxonomy): domain Eukaryota; kingdom Metazoa; phylum Mollusca; class Gastropoda; order Neomphalida; family Peltospiridae; genus Dracogyra; species Dracogyra subfuscus. The sequence continues at coordinate 1,988 of JAECMU010101689.1, read as the reverse complement.
AAAGATCCAAAACCTATACAACACATATTTACTTGCTTTCAGATACAAATACCCTTAATACCTGATGCTAACGCAAACAAATATTCAAATTCACTGAATAAACACTGTCGTTCTCTTTTCAGTTCCTGTGATTTTGTTCGTATCAACACAAGCCTGCTGCTGTTGCTGCCCGTGTTGTTGCCGCTGTCGGTATCATCACCACTTGCGACCTCTACTGCACGGCGAACGTCTGCCTGGACGACTCCAACATGTCCTCATCCCCACTGAAAGAACTCCAGCTTCAAGGGAAACCGCTACCACGGTGAGCATGCAGTATTATCATTGTGCTATATTGTCTTGTTCTTTAGACCTTTATGCATTTACTTCAATATTAGTATGCTGGTTTTGGTTGATTAAAACTATGGTATTGCTTTTTAAAACAAAAATCGATTACGCACAAATTACACAGAGAAGTCGGCGAAATTCGACGCCTGCGCCCATGACAGGCGTGTTCTGAATGTGCATATTAAAACGTATGACCTGACCGGACATTGGAAAAAATGAAAGAGACGGACAAAAGAAGCAATAACGTTCTCTATTAGTCATCTAATAGCTGAGCGTTTGTTCAGATCCATGAGCCCCGATCCACCTGGCCCGGATCCCACTGTAAGTGCAAAACAACAAAAACACGTTTCTAAAACAGACAGCAGAACTAAATCCAATTTCGGGAGCTTGCTAAAATGTCTAACGGTGGCCAATGGGGTGTCATCCAACAAAGGTGTTCAAAAACAATTCCCATTGGTCGTATCCACACTGACGGGTATATCCTTTAAATGGCTTAGCTGTTAACACTATATATACCTCTTAAGTCGGTTCAGCTAAACCGATAGACACAGATTTAGCAGAAACGCATCAATATTGGTTTGTTGTATTTTAATCAAATGTTTAATAATATAAATATATTAATATACGTAGCATTTATTTAATATGCATCATATACCCTCTGCTTCCAGGTACCTAAAGTAAAGGTAACCACAGAATCACCACGGACAGTGCCTACGAGCGGAGTAGCCAGGAGCAGAACTGCCACAGATTCGGCGTCGCCAACAGCCTGATTACTGACTTGTTAACGATTTCAAGGATAATTTGAAAAATGAAATAGTTCATAATGTTTTGTATTTTCTTACTTAATCTTTGCTTATAGTCCATGAGATTCGGCGTTGACAACAGCTTTATTACTGACATATTAACCATGTCCAGGATGATTTGAAAAATGAAATAGTTCATAATGTTTTGTATTTTCTTACTTAATCTTGGCTTATACTCCATGAGATTCGGCGTTGACAACAGCTTGATTACCGACTTGTTAACGATTTCCAGGATTATTTGAAAAATGAAATAGTTCATAATGTTTTGTATTTTCTTACTTAATCTTGGCTGATAGTCCATGAGATTCGGCGTCGACAACAGCTTGATTACCGACTTGTTAACGACTTCCAGGATGATTTGAAAAATAAAATAGTTCATAATGTTTTGTGAGTTTTTACTTAATTCTTACTTATACTTCATGAGCCAGATCCTGAAATTTAGCGAATCGGTATTACGTGGACGGGGAAAATGCCATGTTATAATATATATATATATATATATATATATATATATATATATATATATGGGTCATTCTCACAATACCTGCAAACTACGCGTACAAGACTATTTGCAAAGGAAGAATAAAAAATAATATGAAAAAAACTTATTTATTAGAATCATTATATTCTTCCCTGCGTCTGTCCATAAAAAGGTCGCATTCGTGAGCCATTTCACAGATGTTTTGATGTTTTTGCCAGCCTAAATTCTAAAAATACGCCTGTAACAAATCACGGTCAGGTGATTTCTGACCGTGAAATGTTTTAAATTACTGCAGAATTTTACTTTATTTTGGGGTCTATATGATCATTCAATCATGAAGTTCAGATAATAATAATAGCATGATTAAGATGTTAGTAATA
>JAECMU010101683.1:1858-13683 GCA_016106625.1 Dracogyra subfuscus | reverse complement strand
TATTATTATTATTATTATTATTATTATTATTATTATTATTATATTCACCGTTTTATGGGTCGGGGGTGTGGGTTTTATGTTCATTAATCCTAAGTAGAGCACCTGGTATATTCTTGCGCGATATAGCGTTCATGTCATTCGGAATGTGCCTACGCGTTATTAAGTAGATCCAATAGTTAACACAATAATATACCGTCTGTTTAAAAAAAGTGTAAACTTAGCCATATAGTACAAAATACAAGCACAATTTAAATATATCTGTAAATATCTATACATTTAAAAAGTTGGTTTCGTTAAATCCATAACGGTTTATGGAATGCAGAAAAAACCAAGATGGCGGCGGAGAGAAGAAATCTTTAAGGAAAAACGTAACATTATTTTAACAAACAAATGATTAAAATGAAGCGCCAGCAAGATCGCGATGCTTCCCCAAGTCGTAAAAGATCACGTTCTGTATATTCAATACCCGATCGTGATTCTATAAGGGACAGAATGAGCCCAGATTTTGAGAGGCGTGACGGTCGTGGAAAGTTCGGGGGAAAACCATATCCCCATAGAGATTTTGATGATATTGATCCGCCTATTCGACAGAAATACCGAAATGAAAGAATAATAGATGCAGGTTACCCTCCATCAGTTAGAGATCAACCTGAGAAAATGCAGGACGAGTACAGATCATTGTGCATTAGTAATATTCCTAGCAAACTCCCAGATCCAGTTTTAAAAGAAACCTTGCTAGCAGAATTCACAAAATTTGGGGAAATGAATATAAAAGTAACGATTTCTGGAGATCAGCGTGTTGCATATATCAATTTCCGTTACCCTGAACATGCACGTACTGCAAAGTATGCCAAGTCGAAACTATTTTTATTTGATCGACCGCTTCGCATTGATGCTGTTTACAATAAAAAAAGAAGTAACAGTCCAAATAGTGAAAACAGAGATCAGTTTTTTCACCGCGCATTGGCTCCTGGACGGTCACCACCACATGGGATGGGCAGCAGACGCGGTTTTGGTGTTGGTCATTATCAGAGTGTTCCTGCACGTGACTTTCATCCAACTCGTGGTCCTTTTAACACAAATCACAGTAATAACAGTGATGATGATCAACCAGTAGAACACAGACGTCACAATGAAAAGTTTCCATATCACTTGGATCACATTGACCCTGAATTTGACAGCAAAGCGACTAGAACGTTGTTCGTTGGCAACCTAGATTTGTCGATAAATGAAGTTCAGTTAAAACACATATTTTCAAAATTTGGTATTGTTGAAGATGTTGACATCAAACGTCCACTGAGAGGTCAAGGAAATGCGTACGCATTTGTTAAGTTTCACAACTTGGACTGTGCACACAAAGCTAAGGTAGAAATGTCTGGTCAATATATTGGTAAGTTTCAGTGCAAAATTGGGTATGGAAAAGTGACTCCTACAACATGCTTATGGATTGGTGGTCTTGGTCCTTGGGTTAGTTTTGAAACCATAGAAAGGGAATTTGATCGTTTTGGTGTGATTTCAAAAATTGAGTGGCCTCCAGGCAGAAACTATGCTTTCATTTTGTATGATAGTATCGACGGAGCTCAGGCAGCTTGTCAGGATATGCGAGGATTCCCAGCAGGTGGACATGAAAGGAGACTGCGGGTAGATTTTGCTGATCCTGCTCAAATGGGAGCACCCGCAGACATGCCCAGTCCGTATGCAAACCAACAAGTACCGAGAACGTTTGTGAAAGGGGAAAAAGGTCCCAGTCCCTGGAAAGGTTCTGACATACCTGGTGATCGACCTAGAAGTAGACGCGATGATTGGTTCCCACCAGATGGTGACACTGCAAGTGTGTACCGTAATCCTGATAATCCCAGAGATGGAGACCGTGTGAGAGGAAGAGAGGACTGGGATCGATTCAGTAACGGAGTTGAAGTTGATCGAAGAAGGCGCCCGCTTTCACCGGGGGAAATCGCTCCCGTGCGGGGTGGCCGGTCCAGATCACCAGACCGACCCCGTGGTTATTCCCATGACAATAACAAGGATCATGAAAACTCCAGACGATCTAGTGGTGATTTCCAGGGGAGGGATGGAGACGATCGATCCAGCAAGTCCAGTCGAAGATTATCGGAACATGGTGGAGACAAAGAGCCGGTTGTTACTGAACACGTCAGGGCTCTCAGTGACCTAGCCAAGTGCTTACCGGTTGCCTGGAATGGTGCATTGATACTTAAAAGCAGCGCGTTTGCAGCATGCATGCATGTTGTTAGTGGTGATGTGACGCTTGTTGACAATTTGATGAGGGACCCGACATCGACAGAAACACCTGTGTTGAGAATCACTCAACGTCTTAGGATGGATCCACCTAAGCTGGAAGATGTTGGCCGACGCATTCAGTCCACTGGGCCTCATGGTCACTGTATTCTTCTAGCCATGCCCGGCACACTTCAAAACTATGATGATCCAACTGGCAACATCCAGCAAAGACCGCTGAAGAACCTTGTGACCTACCTAAAACAGAAGGAAGCTGCTGGTGTCATATCTCTGCCTCCAAACCCTACACAGGACAAGAACAACATTGGAGTGTTACATGCTTTTCCCCCACATGAATTTGGTTATTCATTTCTACAGAAACGAGCTCCAAATTTGCCACCAGAACCGCTCAAAGAGGATTATTTGGTGGTGGCTGTTGTTCTTGGAGCCGTTTAAAAACAAAAATATGTCATTTTATGCACTTTTTATGAGTTAATTATTCACAAGTGAATATGTTAAGTTTGAATAATTTTTTGGCTATGTCTGATGAAAAACCATTTATATATGATGAATTGTTAATGAACAGACTGTATATTATGTGTTTGATGTACATGCATACATGTGCATCGGCCCATCTAGATTTAACAGATTTAACATTTTCAAAATCCGTTTTGGTAATTTTATACATTTGTTTGACTCGAGTGCATTGTACTTACATACAGGTATATCCCAAAAAAAGTTTGATAACCAAAAACTTTGTTAATATACATTAATGATTTAATTTGTACAAAGTTTGAAAAAAATAAATAAGAACTTACGTGTCGACCATCCATAAAAACAGTTGTTTTTGCTGACCTGACGTTTTATCACCATAAATTTTATGCAAATGTATACATGTACATGCAGGTGACTTTTACTGTCGACTATTCTTTACATCATACCTGTAGATGTAATACCTCTAGATGTATGTAGTACTATGCTTCCATTGTTGGACATTTTGTATCTTTTATTGAACACGGTTTAGCTGTACAGATTTTACTAGTACTAGCTTTCTTTGCTGTTTTTGGGTGGGTGTTTGGGGCCGTACAAATAATCTGCAACAAAGACTTGTAATATATATTTTTGAGATTGTAAATAATATTTTTGTCTTGTTAGGAATATTATTATTATTACTATTATTTTTTGTTTTTATTACTTAGGTTTTTTTTTTTTCTCACCAATATTCGAAAAAATAATTTTTCAGATTGTAAATTATAATGTTGTTGTTTTTTTGTTACTTTTTAGGTTTTTTGATGATTTTTTTAGGGTTGTTAAATGCTTGATTTCTTGTATGGTTTTCTTTAATTTGAAGTTAAATTTATTGGCCATTAATACTAATAGGTAAGATTTGTATTTGATTTTGAAGTACTGATAATTGTCAAAGAGCTGTTTACTCATAACAGATAGACATTGATTTATTAACCAAATTTCAAAATAAGCTAAAATTCAAGAACCAAATTACAATGTTCATATATTTTAAAGCTCAAAGCCAAATTTTTTAATTTCAACAGTGTATTTAAAAAAAATACCCAATGCTTCATTTGAATAGTATTGGGCAAATGTTTTATTTTTAACAGTCACCTATTTTGACCTCAGTTTTATTAATGACTTGTCAACATAAATGTTAGTTTTTGCACACAGTTTATTTGATAAATGTAGCCAAGATGCTAATTTTGTACTTGCTCGAATGGTCACCTGTCTAAAAGTAAATTTTTAAATTTGAATGCAACCTGTTCTCTACAATGATTTAATGTATTATAAAGTGAGCTAGATATTAAGTCATTTGTCTTGATAATTGCCTTCGATGGCAGCATGACACAGGTTTTACTTGACATGGAAAGATGAATTTAAAGACAACATAAGTTGAAGCAGACTGAAGTTGTTTATCAGTTTAAGTGCTCTGCAAATTGCCAATGTAAATTAAAAGTTTAATTTAGTAACTGTTGTAAACAAAACACATCTGTACCAGTGAAGTAATTTTAAGCAGTACAGAATGTGGAACTAAGTCTACAAAATAGTACACAAGTAAGTCCCATACAGAACTTAGTTTTTGTCCTAATCATCACCAGTAAAGATGGTTTTCATATCTTTCACGTTGCACTTGGTTACTTATATTTAGAAGGATGATTTTGCACCTTTTTATTATTTAAATACATAAGTATTCTCCAACCTCACTTTTAAAACTAGTTCAGAGGGTTAGGACATCTATGAACCTCATTCCCACAACCCACCCACCCACCCCCCAGGACATTTTGAAAAATGTATATTTCCGGTGGGTGTAATTTATTGGTGTCTGGGACAAAAACTGGGTGTAGTATGTCGGACAAAGTGAGATTTGAAGGAAAGTACCTTTTGTTTTTTAATATAGTGGGATCCTATTTGACATGATGCACATGCTTTTGAAAGTCACAAGTATGGGGCTAAATTGTATTGGCATGGTTGGGCAGCAACCAGTGTATGGAGTTTGTGAATAGTGCTTGATGAACATGTATGATCAAAACCAGTCTGTTCAAAAACTATGAAGTGTAATTATGTCGCAGTAAGAGATCATATGCATTCTTGAGGCGAATGTGTGTGTGTGTGTGTGTACATGTATATATATATATATATACACACACACACACACAAATATTTGTGTTTCTTTTTGACTGAGAACATGACAACTTCACAGAATCAAACTGAAATTTGTAGAATTAAACTTTGTTAGGAGTGGTTGTTGTGTTAAACAAGTATTGTTCTGTTAGACCTAAATCGGCTGTTTATTAAAAAATTTGTGCATCATTGAAATTTGAATATATATATATTTAGAAATTGGGTTGTAATATATATCCAACAAGAAGCCAAAGAATACCACATTTTTTGTATAGTGTTAACAATCCCTTGGCTTGTTCATCTGAATATGTTTTTGAACTTCTGTCAGTGATCCGAATGAATATATTAATACTAGATATATGTAATGTACACTTATTTGCATGTAGGTGATAAAATTTGGTAGTGGGGAGGTGGGTAATTGTATTGTACTTCATCCTTTGTTTTCTTTTGGGGGTTTTCCAGTAATTTTCTGCTGATAAGTTTGATGTATTGTAATGGCAAAGTAGAACTGTATATTATGTAGTATCCTTGTTTACTAGCTCCTATAGGTACTTGAGAACTTGTGTTTTTATATTTAGCTTCTACAGATACTTTGATTTTCCGTTTGTTTGTGTAGAACCATTTACTTTTTTAAATATTTCCAAAAATGTGTGTGTTGTCACCTAATTTTATGCTAATAATAAGCTACCAATATTTTACATGTACATGATGTAGACATTTTGACAAATATTTTATTGCAATTTGAATATTCCACAAGCAGGTTTTACCAATGAATTTCCAACAAGAATATTAATTCAAAGCAGCTGTTAATTTTCATGAACATGTTTAAAATGTATTGTTCAGTGCATGTTGAGAGGCTCGTGTTTAGCGAGATTTAGTTTTTAAAGATGGACAGGTTTTTGTTTAATTTGTTAATAATACTGCTGTTGAGTCTGCTGTTACCAGCTGCTGTTCTTCACTCTGGGTCAAGATGTCCACCTGATGGTCAAATGCCAGAACCAGCCTCCATGACAAATCTGCATTGAATGAATCCTTGTTCACGAGTTTACTTCATCCTGACTGGTATAAGGGTTTTAGGTGGGTGCATGTTGCTGTTATGTAGGGTGTGTAGTGGTTTTCATATTAGCTGGATGGGGAAGGAGGGTAAAGTGCCATGTATATATTATAATTTTCTTTTATGTTTAGTTTATCATAACAAAATATTGTGCAATGATTAAATTATGATAATTAAATTTCCATTACATTGATTACGATATAACGTCATTCCATTGGTCGAGACATAGCAATTGGAGTTTGTTCATATTTCGATGAATGTAAATATTATGTTGTCAGGGAACATCATATCTGATGATGTCATTTTATATGGGTGAGTTGTCTTATTGAGTGTTATATTGTTTATTATTAGCAAGTTTGAATTAAATTTAATTATAAGTATTGTGTCATTTCTTTTATGTTCATTTAGGTATCAGATTTTTTAAATCCTCAAACTGGTATGAGAACGGCATCACAGGTTCACACAGTTTGCAGATGATTTTTTTTTTTCATACCCCAATGAACATAAATGAAATAACAGACAATCCAGAATTAATAGGAATAGACATATTGGCTATTGGTTTTTTCTTTAAAACATTTTTTTTATATAGAGGACTTTAAAAGTTGTTTAAAAGTCCACTATTTGTTAATTGATGTATTTAATTATCAATTTATACTGACAATAAATATTGTTTAAACAAATAGATACATGTATTAAAAAGGTTCCTAATTGTCAGAATAACATAATGTCCATTTGCTAATTAATAAAGGTAATTGGAAAATGTCCTGTGCGTTTATGGACTACATGTATTTTAATTTTAAACACATTGAGTTAAGCAATTATGGTTTTATTTTGCAGGCATTGCAGATTTGAATATGATATTCTACACCAATCGAGGTTTGTATTAATTAATAATTTTCATTAATGATTAACTACTAGTTACTGTTAAGTAACAATATTTAAAAAAAAAAGGATTCCATTTTGAGGTGGAGTATGTACATGTATGTGTTAGTTCTATGATACTTTTTACACCATGGTGTTCCAACTTTAAAAATAATAGTTCCCTGCAACTTCATTAATTTGTTTAAAAACAGAAGATACTTGTTATTATTTATTACCTGACTTTTTAAAAATCTACAGCATTTAGTTAAACTTACCAGTTGGCTAGTAAAGTTAAAAACAAATCACTAGTGAATTCATGACATGCAATTTTTCTATGACTACAAAACACTTTGTTTGTGAGTATTGTAGCATACATTTTATTTCACAGTATCAGCCAGATACACATGTAAAATGATCAAAATTATAGGCATAAACTTAGCATTTTGTTGCCTGGTAAGGGACAGTCTTAAAATTCCATCACTTCTCCCTAAACAAATAACTGGGGGAAGGGGAGGGGGGGGGGGTGATGGTGGTAAAACCAATAATTGAAAATGGACATGTCAAAAAAGTTTTAAAATAAACCCCAACATTTATTTGTTTATAAAGTGAAAGATGAAACAACGCTAAGAATTTCATGAACTACACATGCACAGTATTATTAGTCTAGGGAATTACGGTATGACAAGTTGGACATTTCCTGTTTCCAAGCACATCCGAATGCAGCATAAGACTTTTCGTTAGTGAGACCTTTCACACATGGTGTCGCTCTCAATTGGCACGCTTGGAACTACTTTCAACAACAATTTAAACACCTTTATGACTAAATTCATTGAGGGAGGTGGGTGAAAAGTAGTAGAGAGTTATTCATTTAGGGGTAAGTGATGAAATCTTAAGACTGTCCCTTACCAGGCAACAAAATGCTTAAGTTTATGCCTATAATTTTGATAATCTTACATGTGTGTCTGGCTAATACTGTGAAATAAAATTTATGCTATAATACACACAAACAATTAAGTGTTTTGTAGTCATAGAAAAATTGCACTTTCTTTTTTTTCTTTCTTTTTTTTCTTTCTGAGAATATTGTACATACTACTGGAACTTTTGACTTATGTAGAATGGATTGAAATTGCTGTGAAATATGAATGAAACTTTTTGTCTTCAACATTTTTCTTTTGATTGTAATTGATATAAATGTGCTGGAGTTAGGGTTCGTTTTATGTCTACTTAAAGAAAACAGATATCGAGTCAGTATTAAAGGTTAAGTTTGCAATCTGTGGGTTCTAGCCCAGTGAATACAACAATATGTGCATAGTTTGAATATTTCAAATACATCTTTAGTTTGGATAATTCTAACTGACTATATAACTGAAAGTTAGTCGGTTGGTGCAAACTCATTATATAACTGATGCTTGATTATGAAACTAACTGATACCCAGTAATAATAGTATTTTGTTTCTCTTGTTTGCCAGTGTTACCTTTATATAATGATATACATGTATAGAATGATCTAAAATTGCAACTTTAAAAATCATGTTTTCTCTTATTTCAGTGTTGCTTCATGGATGAAATTCTACCTGAAAAGCATACAGTTTATGAGTAGGAAGGGAATTTCCAGACAAATACTTGTCAAAAGTCTGTGGAAATAGAGGCTGCAAAAAGATGTTGACGTGTGCTCCATAGTCTGAAATTCGACAGTTGACTTCTTTCAAGAAAGTGTTTAAGATAACTGGACAAAGACTGAATGTGTTTTCTGTGCTATTCATTTTGCAGCAGTCTGTGGTTTTTTGTGTCACTAATTTCGAAATAATTGACATCAGCTGGTGACTTCTAAAAATTGTGAATTTCAAGAACAAAGACTTATGTGTCATCTTTCAAATATTCAAGATTCCATAGGAAATGTCAGGTTTGCTAAAGTAGTTAATTTGAAAATATGTGCAGGATATCATTCATGTTGCAATGATTTCATAAGGAGTGGATCTTTCTGTATATGAGCTGTGGTGCTTTTCTTTCAGATTGCAGATGTTTTTCATAGTGTTCGATCAGAAATACCACATTTCTCTGATCTCCACAAGAAATGCCTTGGAAGTATGATGTGTCAGCTTCTCATCTTTTCCAATTGGTAACTTCAGCCGTAGGGATGAAACCGATCGATTCTTATCAGGGGAAGACGCTGGTTTTTCATTCTTTGATTTCTAGATCAGTTCTGTTTCAGCATTCATGGAAGTGATCTCTTAATTTTTTTTTTAATTATTTTTGTTCAATTCCAAATGAGAAAATATAATGGCTTGATGTGAAATACTAATATTTCTTGTTAGTTCAATTCTATGTGTTTGATATTGTGATTTTTGCCTCCAGCTCTTGGCTGCAATGTATTTATGTTGCACTGGTGTAGATCCATGCCGCTTGGGAATTCGAGCTCATTGTGTTTGCTGTAGCTGCTGTAATGATGGTAACATTCATATATGTGTGCCAGTAATCATGTCTGCTTTGTGCTGTTCCTAAGAAAAAAAAGTGTTTATTGTGCATGTATTTGAATTCCAAGCAGGAAAGAAGACAATGTGCACAGAATGTAAATGTTTCTTTTCTCTTGTATTAGTTCAACTGCTTCAATGATATAATGATGTTGTTTAGCATCCAACATTGTGACTTAGTGATGTACTCTTTTTAGGTATGTGTAATAAACATAAAGTGTGATACGATCGTTCTTTGAATTGTGTTCTTCCAAACCAGTGAGTCCAAGACTGACTGGAGTTGCAGCATAAACAAGAAATATATATTCTAAAGACCAATCGTTTTGTGCTGTGATATGAAGTGCCGGTGAAGTTTCTGGTGGTGATAGATACAAATTACAGTATGCTGTATTCCTAAGGAAAGTACATGTGTTTGTGTTTTCCTGTGAAATGGTCAGGTTCCCTGCTTATCTGTTCACTGTTCACTGTTCACTGTTCACTAGCAAGTATGTTCATTGTAGCAATCTCAAACTGCTCGAATTCCTTTGGAAAAACTTGAAATCTTTGTGCTACTAGTACTACTTGGATGGATTGGTGCTTATTAACGAACCAAACTACTACATGACATCACCATTCACCATTACATAGTTCTGAAGCTCTATTTACATGTTGTTAACAACATGGTAGTGCTTTCACTCGCCTTAACAGTGATACAAGTTTCGCCTTCGTTTAAACTGATTCACTGTGATGGAACATGATGAATCAGTGTACCTGTTATGTATGGATCATGGTCATTCGCTTTAACTTTTAAATTCCCATTTAAGTGAAAATGGTTTTGTCCACAATACCATTACCGGAAGCAGGATGTTTTTCAGCCATTGAAACTAGATTTAAGTGATAGTGACTGTGTAAATGTGATCATTTTCATCGCAGTCTTTTCAGAACTCTGCTTCAAGCATTGTGATATTTTTGGAAGTGTATTTGCCTAAGAAGATGCCTTTTGGCAAATATGACCATTTTAGCTGTGCCATATTTTGGAGTTGTTAAGTTTTTTCTAATCTTTATATTTTTATACAATTTGTTAATCTTTATGAATAAAAGAAAAGAAAAAAAATATTGAATCAACAGAACAGTAACTTTTAGTTTCATGTTCATACCATTTTGTCTTTTGCAGAATTTTACTCAAGATTTAGCATTTTATAATATATTGAACATGTGGACCTATTACTAGTAAGTTACAAAGGATGTTTCTAGTATTTGATGAGCTTCCAGATCGAGACTGTTTAAGGCTTAATTGATAGGTTTAAATGTAAACTACTAATTCACTTTGTACAGTGGTATACAATGTACTACATGTATGGTAAGATATTGAGTGACTTACAAATACAATTAAGGTGGCACATAATTTAATGGCCAACTTGAATAGCAATATAAGATGGGACTTTGTTTCAGACAGGGTATATCTCTTAAAATAGCGTATTAACGTGCAACGTGGGTTGATGCTTGTGCCTCGGTCGGTTGTGTAGTACCAGTTTAAAAGGCGATAATGTATGTACACTTTACCATAGACAGGGTAGTACGTATCATGGACCAAACGTCAAAAGAATATCGGTAGGTGGAAAACCCAATGTGAACTGCCAGTTATTATTGAAAAGTTGAGGGTATTTTATTCCTGTATGTCTGGGGAAAAAAGAGAAGGAATTTCAGTTGATTTATTCAGGAAAATTGTTTTAAAGAAGCACAAAGGGGCGTGAATTTGAACCTTTTTGACATTGAAAAAAACACACCTGTATATTAACCCCAGGGAACAGGAAATGTAGATTTAGACAATTGTAACAGCAATGCAGTCAAGTGGGTATTTGGCAAAATAGTGGTCGATTCCATGAATTTCTATCTATTGCCTTACTTATAAGAGGACAGCCACTCGAAGAGATCCTTTAGACGATAACTGCGCAAAGTTAATGGCTACACCAAAACTAGTTTGCTAAACCAAAACTACCGAATAAATCTAGCAGTTATGACTTGCACTCATTACTCACTATAGTACTAATGAATATTTTCTTTACACTGATTACAGGCTCCTGGCTTGCCATTAATGTTTCCCACCAACAGCCTTTTCCACGACTAAGCTTGCATATTAAATATATTTTTCAATCTGATAAAATCAGCTTCACTGGGTCTTTAACTACCACAGGCTGTAACGTAGGCCTATTGGAGCTGATTTTAATCAGATTGATAGGCCCTACATTTTCCTGTTTAAAATATTGGTGTGTGTATAAGTATTTCTGATCGCCTATATCAGCTCAAAAAGTCAGAATTTCTGAAATATGTTTTCGTACGTACGAAATTATTGGCGTGTAAAATTTAGTTCGAGGTAGCCTACTGAACACAGTGACTGACGAACAGAACCCCGATAACACTGTCTGATATTTAAAACAAGAAAAAGTTTTATTACTAAGTGTTAAAAGTACAGGATCACACGTTAACGTGGCAGTGAATTCAGGATATATTCTCTTTAAAGACAATACTAACTTCGAATTTTTAGTCAGTAACTATCTGTACATCCGCACTATCGTGGGAAGATATTTTGCTTT
>JAECMU010101675.1:0-11863 GCA_016106625.1 Dracogyra subfuscus | reverse complement strand
CCACATGGGTGGGGATACCGACACCATAGCGACCATGGCCGGTGCCATCGCTGGAGCATTCTATGGACTGGAGGCCATTCCGGCATCGTGGCAGGCATCATGTGAAGGGGTTGACGATGCCAAGAAATATGCCGAACAGCTGCTGGCATTACAGACACAGACAACCAGCTTATAGGGATTGACACAGAAAACAGAGTTATAGGGATTGACACAGAAAACAGTTATAGGGATTGACACAGAAAACAGAGTTATAGGGATTGACACAGAAAACAGAGTTATTGGGATTGACACAGAAAACAGAGTTATTGGGATTGACACAGACAGTAAGTTATGGAGATTGACACAGACAATCATGTAACAGATTGACATGGACATTTGAGTTACAGGGATAACTCGGACTAGTTGTAGGGATTGACACAGATAACTAAGTTATTGAGAAGACACAGCCAACCAAGTTATAGGGATTGACACAGATAACTAAGTTATTGAGAAGACACAGCCAACCAAGTTATAGGGATTGACACAGATAACTAAGTTATTGAGAAGACACAGCCAACCAAGTTATAGGGATTGACACAGCCAACCAAGTTATAGGGATTGACACAGACAAGTAAGTTATTGGGATTGACACAGACAGTAAGTTATTGTGAATGACACAGCCAACCAAGTTATTGGGATTGACACAGACAACTAAGTTATTGGGATTGACACAGACAACTAAGTTATTGGGATTGACACAACAAACCAAGTTATTGGGATTGACACAGACAAGTAAGTTATTGGGATTGACACAGACAACTAGGTTATTGGGATTGACACAACAAACCAAGTTATTGGGATTGACACAGACAACTAAGTTATTGGGATTGACACAGACAACTAAGTTATTGGGATTGACACAACAAACCAAGTTATTGGGATTGACACAGACAAGTACGTTATTGGGATTGACACAGCCAACCAAGTTATTGGGATTGACACAGCCAACCAAATTATTGGAATTGACGCAGACAACTAAGTTATTGGGATTGACACAGACAACTAAGTTATTGGGATTGACACAGCCAACCAAGTTATTGGGATTGACACAGACAAGTAAGTTATTGGGATTGACACAGACAAGTACGTTATTGGGATTGACACAGCCAACCAAGTTATTGGGATTGACACAGACAACTAAGTTATTGGGATTGACACAGACAACCAAGTTATTGGGATTGACACAGACAACCATGTTATTGGGATTGACACAGCCAACCAAGTTATAGGGATTGACACAGCCAACCAAATTATCGGGATTGATACAGGCAACCAAGTAATAAGGATTGACACACATAACCAAGTTAGCGGGCAGCATAGCCCAGTGGTACAGTGCCCGCCTGATGTGCGGTCGGTCTAGGATCGATCCCTGTCAGCTAACCACTGGGTTTTTTCTCGACATAACCATATGTCCGACGCCGATATAATCGTCATTATAATGTGTTGAGTGTGTCGTTAAACAAAAAAAACAAAAAAAGATAACCAAGTTATGTGTATTGGCAGACAACCAAATTATAGGGATTGACACAGATACCTAAGTTATTGGGATTGACACAGCCAACGAAGTTATTGGGATTGACACAGCCAACCAAGTTATTGGGATTGACACAGCCAACCAAGTTATTGGGACTGATACAGGCAACCAGCGGGCAGCATGGCCCAGTGGTACAGTGCCCGCCTGATGCGCGGTCGGTCTAGGATCGATCCCCGTCAGCTGACCACTGGGTTTTTTTCTCGACATAACCATATGTCCGACGCCGATATAACCGTAATTTAATGTGTTGAGTGCGTCGTTAAACAAACCAACAAAAAACAAAACAAAAACAAGATACAGGCAACCAAGTTGAGGATTGACACAGATAACCAAGTTATGTGTATTGACAGACAACCAAGTTATAGGGATTGACACAGACAACCAAGTTATTCCATGCAAATCTCCTGCCTACAATTAATATACCCCTCATAGCATTCAAGAGATATAGCAGCCCTTTTTACTCGGACAGTGTCTTTGACAGACAGTAAGCACACTGTTGGCTGACTTTATAATATTGTGTTAAAAGAATCATTCATATGTGTTTTTGTGGGACAGGGCTATTCCACCCAGGATGAGGATTATTTTTCTCCCATCCAGTAGATGAAAAACAAGCATTTTGGACAAATTTGAAAAACCTACATATTTTTTTATTTTTATCTTGCAATAAAATAATCATAACCATTGAAAAGATCGAACCCAAAAATGGTTTATACTAAAAGTATAAACCAAAAATGATAGTATAATTTCATTATGACAGCCGGTTTCCTTATTTATATGAAATATAAAAAGCATTTCTTGCGTTATTTTGCCATTTACGTGATGTCACCCAATGTAAATATCAGCTCAAACAAAAGAAGTCACGTGGTCATGCTTTGACTGATTTATTCTGCATGGGCTGATGTCATGGCATATGCCTGTCTTGCATGCCTGGGGATGAGAGAAAATGGTGTCTAACTCTAATGTTTGAACTGCACACATAATGAGAAGCCAGTATTTCAGCTGCAGTAAAACATTAATTTACGGCTAAACTTTCATGCTTGGAACATGGCGTATGGATTCATTCACACTACTAGGATCGCTGAATTTCACCTGTCTTCAGAAACAAGGTACAAGAACTGATGTGGTTCCAGATGTGGTGAACTGCCTTGTGTATGAAATATATTATCCTACCATCAGGCCCATAGGAACTCTATCTGGAGGGGTGGTGGTGGGGAGGGGTGGGGCATAGCACACAAGGCACAGTTTTATCTTTATTTACTATATAGAATCTGTATGTGTAAATCGCTGGCACAAGCAGCTGTATACAATGCAATCAGTTTTGTATGTGATGTTTAATTGTATATTTTTTATGGATCACTGATCTGAAATAAAATGTATTATTATTTTTATTTTTCATTTTTTATTTTTTAGAATATGAAAAAACCCCACCTATACATTTTTGTCAAGTGGGAAGGGCAGCACACACACTAACTTCTATGGACCTAGGAATTCATAACTGCTGAACAAATTTGTGTTATTATTATTTGTATGATATGCACTGAATAAAGCATCTTACATGTATAGTGAATAGACAGTTATATATATTACCATTACCGTAAGATATTGGCTTTATTCTGCAAAGGTTAGAATAACCAGTGCCACACATAGGCGGACAGGCTCCAAGTGTTGTAGGAGGGGGTGGGGTTAGGGCAGGCTTGTTTTTGCCCGAATTCAGTGAAAATGTCCAAATCTGGATAACTTTTATTTATATCTAAGCATTACTCCTAAACAGCTATACTGGGTTTCAAACGAACCACTACACATTTTTCCATGGATTATTACTGATTTTGCGGATAGAATGATGAAACTACATGGTAAAAAGGTCTCAGGTTAGCATATTTTGCCTAAATATCTTATTATTTTTGCCTGAAATTGAGAATTCGCCTCCATTTAAATAAAGTTACAAGAGAATGAGACAAGATTTTTGTGTTAAATTGGGAAAGTACCTTTAAAAATAGACTAATTTGTCTCCATAGCGATTTCAGGTGGGATGTAGCCCAGTGATAAATCGCTCGCTTGTTGTGCAGTCGATTTGAATTGATCCCCATTGGTGGCCCCAGTGGAGTATTTCTCATTCCAGCCGAAGCACCACGATTGGTATATCAAAGGCCATGATATGTGCTATCCTGTCTGTGGAATGGTGCGCATAAAAGATCCCTTGATACAAATGGAACAAATATGACGGGGTTCCTGTCTATGACTGTCAAAATTACCATATGTTTGACATCCAGTAGCCAATGATTAATAAATCAATGTGCTCTAGTGGTGTCATTAACAAACTTCTTCCATAACCTTTTTCTCTCAGAGGTACGTGCACTTTTAAAATATAAAAAAATAATTTGTACGGAAATGGACAATATTAACAATCAAATCTAAATAATGTCTGATTTTGGTTGTCAAAAACAGCTCTAATAGTAAGAAATATACACTGTAATATTTAAAAACTAGGGTCTGTCACTTTAATGTATTTTTGATCTTGCTAATATTTTTAGTAGGTCAAAGTTCATTATATTTCATGATGTATATTTGTTCATATATGTACACAATTATTGGTAGGTAAAATCCAGTTATGGCCACTTACAAATATTAAGACGTATTTAAAAGTTTAATCCACAAATCAACACACAGCTCAGTGGCAAACCGGTAAAATCTGATTTGCAGTAGGCTATGTGAAGGATACAAAAAAAAATGTAAATCATAGTACAAATAACTTAGTTAGTAAACCTACAAAACAAGACGCGAATATTTGGCAATAAGTGAACGTTACATTTAATTTTCATTTAACGTATTTCCGTGCTTATGTCCAATAAAGTCCCAGCACGCTGTCCTGGGCTGTCTGTCCAGGACAATGAGTTAGTGGTTATCGAGAGAGAAGAGGGTGTATGCCGGTGTAATGGTTGTTAAAACTCGCTCTGGGTGGGACCCAGTACCTACAGGATGCAGATGATTCATCTTCTGGACGTTTCGTCTACAGACGATTAGTCCACTAAACATTTGTCTACTGTTGAACTCGTTCACAACCAAAAATTGTTCTTGTACAATTCGTCCACTATATTTTTTGTTGTTTTATTAGTTATTTACCATAGACTAAATAAATGTACGGACACTTTATTTTAGCGGAATATCAACACAGAGAATTGCCAGGGAAAAAAAAATTATTTGATGAAAACCCGCTGTCGCCACTTCATGGGCTACTCTTTCCGATTAGCAGCAAGGAATATTTTATTTGCAGTTCCCACAGGCAGGATAGCACAAACCATGGCCTTTCTTGAACCAGTTATGAATCGATGCAAGTAGTTTACACCTACCCATTGAGCCTTGCGGAGTACTCACTCAGGGTTTGGAGTCAGTATCTGGATTAACAATCCCATGTCTTGACTGGGATCCGAACCTAGTACCTACCAGCCTGTTGACCGATGGACTAACCACGACGCCACCGAGACCGGTCTTTACCAGAGAGGTACAGATTGTAACGTAACCTAGCAGCTTTGCCATGCCTATATCTCAGTTGTATTTACACATTTATTTATGACGCTATTTTTGAATGAGCTCTGAAAATTGTATATAAACGTATATATAGTGTGTGTGGAGAGTATAGCTGAAGAGTTGAAGAGAAATTCATGGCTATACAGAGAGGTAAAGGGTTGCAGAGAGCTGAGTAGAGGTTAGGTGCAGATTGTAATAATGTATATGGTATCTACTGAAAGGTGTTTGTTTTTATTACGAGTAAAGATAATCTCGACGTATACTAGTAGTTTACCACAAAACGAAAATAATTAACCATTCCAATGACTAAGAATAACATTTTAGATTTATTGGTCTAAATGTTGTAATCGAGTGGACGAACTGTCCGAGGTGGCTGGACGAATTGTACGGTGGACGAACCGTCTGGAAAGCGTAACTACCAGGCTTATGTCCGATGGCTTAAACGGGACGCCACCGAGATCGATAACAAATTACAAAACAACACTGGTAAAATAATGTTATATGGTAATAAGTAGACGTTTATACCGTGAATAAGTTCATTATACGCATCAGCGGTTATACAAGGCTCTTGTTGACACACCCACCCATCCACACACACACACACACATCCACACATCCACACACACACACACACACACACACACACACACACCTCTGTATAATAGTGACATTTTAAAAAACATTTGTATGAGAGAACATAATCCGAGCACTCCTAAACTCGATTCCCATCGGTTAGTCTATGAGCTGAGACCCCGAATTTGACCAACTGATACCATCCGAGGGCACCAAACGTAACTATGCTTTTTTTGATAGGTGTACGTATCTGGATCTCAAAACAGCATGATGGACGTTTTTGTAGAGTAGCTTAAGACCAGAAAATGAGGGGATGCTTTGGTAACATTTTAAAAACGTTTCTCTCTATTAATCTCCGTCAGTATATAGATCACACAAACTGAAATGTACTTGTCAACATTCATCAAGAACTCTGTTTCAACTATCCCCAGCTAATCAAGTCATTGCAACATCATTGTAATCCACGATGGCTGCCAATATATAAGCAAATCGTAATTTATAACAAGGAAATCGTAATTTATCGTATTTTACATCAATTGGGAAGATGCATTCTTATGCTACTGAATGAATTTTAGGGGCCAAGGAATTCATTTATAACAACTGCTTGCTGAGATATTGCATTATCATTTCAATCTAAGATGGTCATACAAAAAGCCGCCAAGAGTAAGAAGTGGCCATATCTTACATTCTACATATATTCCCCAATTAATAAATTATACTTCAAATAAAGTTTTTTTTTATATATGGAAACATTTCAGTTCTAGTAATCACTTTGTAATAAAGATACATTTTATCACTGCATGAATCCAAGATTCCAAGATGGTTGCAAAAACAAAGAAATGACCACCGCATTTGTTAAGTGTCGCCTAAAACAATAATTTTGAAACCAACTGCTACGTTGTAAGGGTAAACCAATCATTTCCCCAAACAATCCACATATAAGTTGCTTGACTCGGATCAAATAATTCACAATGCCAACAATGGGCATATGCACGCAAGTCGCCAGTTACTAGTGTTCATACAAAGAGTGGCCGAAACGTTCTGGTATTAATTACGAATGATGTATTGTACACTCATAACAGTTTGCATGTATTAAATACAAATGTTTTATGATCATATGCTACATTTGAAGCAAACACATAAATCTTGTAGCATATCTCTACAGTCATCAAAGTGACTAGACCTTCTCTGTTGATAGAAGATGGACAAAACTGGCTTCTGCACTGCCATCAAGCATCTTTAACTGAAATGACTAACTTCATGCGGCATTGGTATCAACTTTAATGGGTGATGATCCTTCCTTTGGCACTGTTAACAATTACGATGTGGGCAGCAGAATTCAAGAGCAGAAGAGAGCGTCGAAAATGATCCAAGACCAGGACAATCTTCAGCTGATACTACGAAAGAAAATGTTGGTAAAAGAAAAGAATGATCGACGACTCACCACCCATCACATAACCAATACAGTAGGCATTTATCATGAGCAACTCCACAAGGCTCATGGAGGTGGAATGAATGAATGTTTAACGACACCCCAGCACGAAAAATACATCGGCCATTGGGTGTCAAACTATGGTAATTCAAATAAATAAAGTGTTGATCAACATCAATATAAAAATTCAAGATTTAAACAAAAACAGTGTAAAGAACTGTACAAAAACACAAATATCACAGAATTGTACGGATACTGAATTTTACTCAAAACTTAAATTTTGTGCTGTATTGGCCATTCTCAAAGAGAATGTTACACCCGTGCACCACGGTGAGGTTACAGCACGCAGTAGGTATAAACCACTTGCACCGACCAGTGATCCATAACTGATTCATCAAAGGCCATGGTTTGTGATCCCTTGCTACCTGTCGTAAAAGAGTAGCATATGTGTCAACAGCGGGTTTCCTCTAAAACGGTGTCAGAATTACCATATGTTTGACGTTCAATAGCCGAAGATAAGATAAAAAAATCAATGTGCTCTAGTCGCGTCGTTAAATAAAACAAACTTTACTTTTTGTTTTCATGAGCAAGTTAAGGAATACATTGGGTATAACAAAAGTGTCAGCACACTTGGTTCCAATACACCTATGTACCTGTTGTTGCCATGGCTGCTTTGTATAACAGTGGCTTTGAACTCATTAATCATCCTCCGCATTCACCAGATTTTGAACTCCCAGATTTCTACCTAAAGAAAGAAAGAAAGAAAGAAATGATTTATTTAACGACGCACTCAACACATTTTATTTACGGTTATATGGCGTCAGACATATGGTTAAGGACCACACATATATTGAGAGAGGAAACCCGCTGTCGTCACTTCATGGGCTACTCATTCCGATTAGCAGCAAGGGATTTTGTATATGCACTATCCCACAGACAAGACAGCACATACCACGTTCTTTGATATACCAGTCGTGGTGCACTAGCTGTGACGAGAAATAGCCCAATGGGCCCACCGATGAGATTTCTACCTCTTCCCAAACTTGAAGAAAAAACTGGTAAGCATTATGCAAATGATGATGATATCATTTCTGCTGTGGATGACCTTTTACTCAACCAGGAGAAAGCATGCAACACTAGTATGATCTATGCACTCGAACTTCGTTGGCAGCAGTGTGTGTACCGCGGAGGGGTTTATGTTGGACAATAATAACAACAGACTCGTCAGCATAATTCATCATGGCTAGGCTCAGAACATTTCAGTCATCCCTTATAGTTTTAGCATTCTCATTTTCTATCTCTATTCAATTGATATACACATTATTCTTGCATTTTGTCGACAAAAACAGTTTATCTAACAAAATGTATAATCGTGCGGCGCCAACATTTCTCACCACAACAGTTACTAACATGGCAATTAATAGTTTATTAGTATGCTTCAGCTATACCTAGAAATGATCGGCCATAACCAAATGGACTTAGTGGCTAATTATTAACATGATTAAAAGGATTGCAGTGGTAGTTTTAGCATTCGTCCCATGACAGCCACATTTTTCATTCATTTGGTACTGATTTATTGAAAGCTACACCGAATTAGTTGCATAATTTCAGAGATGATGCTTCTGATTTCTGTCCAAATGAAAGAACTACTAGCATGCACTGCAATGGGGAAACAGCAATGAAAAAGGTTGCTTCACATTTGATGACCTATGCCGTAATACTGCTGCTATATTATAAAGGGTTACAAAAGCAAGACTTAAAATAATTCTGCCTGAAGCATCTAAACCTACTAAACCTGGGGACTTAGGTACTGGTAGGGGTAAGATGCCAGAAAGGCTACAGTTAGATGGTACAGACATTGATTGGTGACAATATGAAGCTTTAGGTCACTTGTACCAGTAACTATAGCACATGGAGTGAAAACCATGCAACCGCTGAAATCATCCGATACAATGCAGCTTTTAAAACATATTTCGTATGTTGGTATTCAAGGTGATGTATATTATGTCTCTGCATGGTTAGGCCACCTAAGATTGGGTGATATATATTCAAAATCAATCATTTTTGCTAGGCTCCAACCCTTTTGTTGATATGTGATATGGCAACTCCTTTTGGTAATTCAAATCTGGTGAATCTAGTGAATTATCAAGAGACAGAAAATAGGAATGATAAAAACTGATTCCACAGTCTTTACCAAAACATCAGTTATTGACAACAACTTGCCCAATTATCACAGCCAGATTTGAATTATAGACGTGGTCTATATGTTGTAACATTTCTTGTAGATAAGTTTCAAAATACATTGGTGCACCCTTAAGGCATAGAAGTTGGTATAAGAATTGTTATTTTAGATAACATTTTAGACAGCTTTACTTGATTCAAAACGATTGTTACAGGTGATGCATATAACCCTTCTTTTTTTTTCTTTTTTTTTCTTTTTTTTTTTTACAGCCATTTTGTTAAAAAAAAATAATTATGGAAACGATAAAATTTCTCAGTAGAAAGTTAATACAAGAATTAAATTTCTTGCTTCGTATAAAACCCTGTATTTGAAGTAAAACTTATTGTTTGGGGTAAAATAGAATTTAAAATATAGCCACGTCTTACTCGTAAATACCATTTTTGGGGCCATCTTGGCTTTAAAAGATGATGTAATATCTCAGTTAGCATCTGTTGTAAATGTATCCCTTGGTGAATAAAACACCTCAATTCCTAATTTCACAATCGTTGATGTAAAATGAAACAAATTAAAATGTTCTTGTTCTGACTAATGGGCGGGACGTAGCCCAGTGGTAAAACGCTCGCTTGATGCGCGGTCAGTCTGGGATCGATCCCTGTCGGTGGGCCCATTGGGCTATTTTTTACTCTAGCCAGTGCACCACGACTGGTATATCAAATGCCGTGGTATGTGTTATCATGTCTGTGGGATGGTGCATATAAAGACCCCTTGCTGTTAATCGAAAAGAGTAGCCCATGAAGTGGCGATAGCGGGTTTCCTGTCTCAATATATGTGTGGTCCTTAACCATATAACCGTAAATAAAATGTGATGAGTGCGTCGTTAAATAAAACATTTCCTTCCTTCTTTTTGTTCTGACTAATATAGTGGTAGCCATCTTAGATGTAAATAATGTTGCAATGTCTTGATTAGCTGGGAGTAATTCAATATGAATGCTCTGACTTCTAAAACACCGTCATGAACATCAACAGTTTCATTATTATTGATAAAGTATTGGAGATTTTTCCAGTTCTGTTTCGACACTCATCTTGGACGCCATCTTAAATTTTCAAAATGCTCAAGGATACCAAAATACAAAGCACAAAGAACACATGGGTACCGATCTACAAGGTTTATAAGTGCTTTAGTTAAAACTAATACACAGATTTCTCAGATTTTTTGGTGTCTTCAGATGGTACCGATTTTTAATCTGGCTCATGGACAAGGTGGGCCTATTGGGCTATTTTTCGTTCCAACCAGTTCACCTAAGTGCGTGGTATATGTCACCACGTCTATGGAATAATGCATATAAGACTCCTTGCTACTAATGGAAAAAAAGTAGCGGTTTTCCTTTCCAGGTCTGCGTTTTACGAAGCGATATTAGCGCTAAGATCACCTTAGTACATAAGGTAACTATGGATTTAAGGTGGTCTTAGGGCTAAGATCGCTTCGTAAAACGGGGCCCAAGATGTCAGAATTATCACGTTTGACATCCAGAAGCCGATGATAAATAAATCAATATGCTTTTAACTTTATGACTTTGAAACATTCACTTACACACATTCGAGTATATTTGAATTTACGTGTATTTAATTATTTTTAACTTTTAATCAGTGGTACAGCGCTTGCTTGATGCGCGGTCGGTGTGAGATCGATCCCCATCGGTGGATCCATTGGACTAATTCTCGTTCCAGCCAGTGCACCACGACTGGTATATCAAAGGCCGTGGTATGTGCTATCCTGTCTGTGAGATGATGCTAATCGAAAAGAGTAGCCCGTGAAGTGGCGACAGAGGGTTTCTCCTCTCAGTATCTGTGTGGTCCTTAACCATACGTCTGACGCCATATAACCGTAAATATAATACGTTGAGTGCGTCGTTAAATACAACATTTCCTTCCTTGTTGTTTTCTGCGGGGCAGTTGGAGCTACCTTCCGAACGATTGTAGTGGAATACTTTAACATGTCTAATTCAGGATCATTTCGGATGGTTATATAAACAGATATATATTTGTATTGTATTATGCGATATGGCCTTTGAGCTCATACGTGTGATAACATAAATACATATGTATTAAAATTTACAATGACACGCACAATACAAAAACACAATTGTAAATAAATGCAAAGAAATGGTGTAACCGTAATAGGCTTTATAAAACCATAATATTATATATACATGCATGTGCGCGCGCGCGCGCATGTGTGTGTGTGTGTGTGTGTGTGTGTGTGTGTGTGTGTGTGTGTGTGTGTGTGTTTGTTTTGTACCAGCGTTTTGAAAAATCTTGGCATTTCTTTGTTAACAAAAAAAGAAGAAAAAAGAAAGAAATGTTTTATTTAACGACACACATTTTATTTACGGTTATATGGCGTCAGACATATGGTTAAAGCGGCACTGTCTGGAATATTTTTATTATTTATGCATATAGAACAGAAAATCTCATATATAGCGCCGCACTCATTATTGGTTTCACTACGCTGGCTAATCCAGGTCAACAACATAGCCATTAGTTTAAAAGTGAGACACTTTTGTCGGGCTCCTAGCGA